>BQNB010059939.1:0-37117 GCA_026074375.1 Tanacetum coccineum | reverse complement strand
TTGGCATACTGCTTAAGGGAGCAAAAGAAGACTGGCCTTTAAACGCATTAAAAATCTCAGTCATCATAGACTTGATCTCAGAGGTGTCTTGTTTGAGAGATGAAATATCTGACTGAATTGCAGCCCGAGTGAACTTAATATTGGTTATTCTGGGGCCAAGAGTCAAGGCCATGGATGTAGAAGACTTAGCCTATTTGCTAAGATGTGCATCATGTCTGAGAGCAGCAGCTTGAAGAGATTCAACAGAAGATTTTAATCCAAGGAAATCAAAGCTTTTTACCAAGGAGGGAAGTTTAGTGAGATTGGAAGAATTTTTTATGTAGGCCTCAGCAGCATCAAGAACTTTCTTATTCAGGGCAGGATCCTCCTTGATTGCATCATGAACTCCCTTAAGATTTGTAAGGATCTTTCTCATGCTTGTATTGTGATCAGTCTTGAACAAAGTGATTAGTTGTTGGAAGTTTTAAGATCAATATCATTGTTTTCATACTTGTTAAAGCTTGTATGAATGAAATCTTTAAGACTCCATTTCAGATCAGCATATGAGGCAGCAACTTCCTCATGCTTTTCCCAATGATCTTCAGCAACCTAAGCATATAAGACTTTTGAAATATGTTGAAGATTTTATACTAATACCCTTTCGGTGACTGGCACAAAGTTGTCATAAGGCATGAATGTTTCAGAACAAGATTAAGACTCTGAATCAGATGCATCAGTGTCCCTGGCATGAGAAGATTCAGGCTGCTCTTTGTGAGGAATATGAGACTGATGCTCTTGAGAGATTGGCTCTTCAGTTGGAACTTCAGTGGATGATTCTTTGGAATGTTTAGGGGACTGAGTTTCTTCTTCATCAGCTTGATAGATGTCTTCATCCATTTCATCACTAGCCTCAAAAACATCATCATCGCTTTCTTCAATACGTTCATCGTCAGAAAGCAGTAGGGCTTGAACATTAGCAGCAGTAGATAGAATTAGTGATTAGGAATCCAGCTCCACTTCATACGAAGTCTTGCTTTGGTTTTGGTTAGGGACCGATACCTCAAATAGTCCACCTGGTATCCAGCATCAGCCCCTGAAATAGCAATAACAGAAGGGGTTTGTGATTCCGTATCAGCGAGTGGTTTTAATCTCTCTGAGTCTTTATCCTCACGTAGCCCTTCAGATAAATGCGTGGTTTTACCAATACCCTCATCAGGAACCGTGGAAGGCAATCCCTTATCAACGGGTTGATCGTTTCCCCCTGAGTCTTTGGGATCAGTAGTTTTACCCTCAGGCAAAGGTTGTGATTTATGAGTGCCCTCATCGAGTGGAGTGGAAGGCAATCACATACCAGCGGGTTGTTTATTTCCTTATGGGTCTTCGGGATTAGTCGCTTTGCTCGAGGAGACTGAGTGGGACTTCTCATAATCCTTTGTTGGCACTTCCTTAGTGGGTAGTGTTTCAGTGGGCTGAACAACGGGTGTCTTTTTGGGCTTTGACTGTTTCCTCTTTTGAGGCAGTGAACCTGAAGCCTCAAGGCCGTGTGTCTTGGGTTTTTGCCAGGGTTTCGCCCGATAGAAATATGGAAATAGAGTACGTAGATCTGTATATAATAAGTTTAGTTGTTTTATTCGAAAATTTGTTACACGCTTACTAATTTCAGAAGCTAATGCATGGGCTAGATTTTTGTACCTTCAAGTCAACGAAATCAAAAGTTTAATTTTTTAATCGAAAAACAAAGCCGGTGCAACGCACGGGTCCGAATGCCTCGTATTTGTAATTATTAAGTAAAATTAATTAATATAATTAATTGATTAAAAATATTATATGAAGTAGCAAAAATCGTGAATCGGTAGCCGGTTGGTTGACCCTATTTTAGCTTGTAATCAGTCTAGGCGGGATAATCGGCTTGGCATTTCAGGCGAGTTTTGGGCATTTTCGACGTGTTTTGAGGTATTTCCTGAAATATTTCCCTTAAAAACAATTTGTAATGGATCTAAATAACTATTATAAGTGACTAAAACAAGTTTACTGTGAATTTTGGGTATTTTCGGGAACATTTGCAGGTTTCCAGCAAGTTTGACCATTATTGACCAACGTTAACCGTCATTGAACTTGTTTGATTGATTTACACAAATCGGAAAGGTTGGTGGCCCAGTAGCTCATATGCGGCGACTAATCGGTCTTGTAGGTTTTTTTTGCAACACTCGATAATATAGTATGAAGTACTTTTCCAAAAGGTATGAATCGACGGGAAACTGACCCCATGCACCTCTTTTAAGTTTCAACCGACCTTTGCGCAAACCTAGCCTGAATGAGCACTTGTTTCAGTGACATATAATACGAAATAATTTACAATAGACTATTTAAAGCTCAAAATTATTACTATATTTTTAATGATCTATTACAACAAGGTTTTTAACCCGCGCTCCGCTGCGGAGCGTGGGTTTTAAGTTTTTTCTTTGCATTTCGTGAATACTAAAACATATGCTTAAACAGGCTAAGTCATTATACATTAGATGTTTTGGTTTGTATCTACCTCTTACAAAAAGTAGAAACAAACTAAGCCATAACATTAGATGTTTTGATCTACACCTAAATACTAAAACATACCTTCTTAAACATGTCTTATTGCTTTTTCTTGTAGAAAATATGCTAATCTAACTGCATAAAGTGGACTCTAGCTAATGCAAATCTTTTTAACAGGTTGACTTGCATGAAAAGCTGAAACAAAGACTTCTATGTTGCTCCACGACCGCTGGTCTACGTGTGTCGCCTCTATGCTGGTTGAAGGGGCTGCCTAAATGTGCACTTGTGTCTTCTTCTTCCTTCTCAAAACCAAGATCCATGTATAAGTTCCTAAATAACTGTAATTGACTGCCAAAGATATAAGTATGCCCAACCGCCAATTGTGACTCCTTGCCGCCAAAATTCTAAATCGTGTATATCTTGACACCCAACTTATAGAAGCACCTACAGAGATGATATTACGTCAATAGATTCTTGTTAACAAAGCACATTTATCCATCCGTCGTTGTTTATTACAACTAACTATTTAATTATACGTATTGGATTATCTAGTAGGTACTTTCTAAAAGCCCCCTTTATCTGTAAACGGAACCTTTATTCTTGATTCTGTTCAGAGGTAGGTAGGATTGTAATGGGTCAGAACATGTTATGGTTGAAAGGAGCAGGTCAAGCAGGTTGTATTAACCCACAAATAATGATTTTGCTTTACATTAGTTTACATGTTCAATTTTCTATAACCAAGTGTTATCCGGTGTTGATATTGTCTACTCAAAGGCGATCTAAAAAAGGAATTTGTTTAAAATTCTTGCTAAGTATTGCTGTTTGACATTAGTTACCATGTTCAGTTTTTTGGATTGATGTCAGATCGGAACTATAAAAAGTTGTAAAACGTTGGTTATTAAAGGGCGTTTGGAATAGCTATTTTTTTGCTACATATATGCTTATTTTAAAAAACGACTTAGAGTGTATTGATCGTCCAAACTAATTCTCCGCGTCTTTGGGACACGATATAAGCAGCTTTCAGTAGTATTAAAAGCAATAGGACCCAAAGAATCTTGGTTTTAAAAATGTGAATTTGGCCCATTGACCCGTTCACTCATCCCAAACACTATCAGCTCTTATAAGACCAACACATTTAAACAAAACAAATGGCGTACAACTTACTTTGACTGCTGAGACGTTCATCGGGGCCTAAAAATAGTTTTATCAAATCCCTGCAATTTCCAAACGTACAATATACATCCTTTCGAATGATGTTGCCCGAATTTCCAGATTCCCTGCAAAACAGATATCTAACATTAACATCAATAAATTCATGAATTCATTAGAAAAAATTTAAAAAACATTGCAGGTTTACACAACATTTGTAATCAAAGAGTGCAGTTTTTAAGTTGAAAATATTGTCGCATCGCCGCTTTTAAGAAGCTCCCGCTCTTCACATTGAGATGCCTTATGGCCTTAATATTTCAAACTAAATATATTCAGATTAATCGCAAAGTTTAGTAAGTTGAATTGCAATTCAATTATGGTGTGCGTAGAAACAATATAGTTGGGGTTAAGTTATGCCTTCGCTGTGTGAATCACGTCATTAGACAGTCACGTGTACCTTTTCAGAATCAGATCTGCTCGTTTTTTCTTTGTAGTTTTGTCAGTTTCTCCAAGCCCCAACATTATAGAAGTTTTGGTGATCATTATCCTTGTATGCTATCAGTCTTACTAACGGTGAAAAAAAGAATCATTTCTTCACTTCGGTGTGACAGAGCTCGTCCAAAATGGGCGATTTTTTTATTTTGTCTTTTGTCTGACCATGTATGCATAAAAATTTCTGGTAACTACTCTGTGGGACCATCTGATCGTCCTGATTAGCTCTGTCAGATCCAGCTCGTTTACCTTGCATAGAGCCTGATTCCGGTAGGACCCAATTTCAGCCCCGCTGAAAGAACAAATAGGGACATGTAGAAAAAATGAAATATTTTCGCTACCCTGTTAAAACTAGTCAAGTCGTAACTTTTGTTCTCGTTAACCATCAATATGTAAATTTATTTTCTTTTGGACATGTATTAAGCAGTTTTAATGAAACATGTCAGACGTGTTTAAAAAAAGATATCACTTATAGATGAGTTATTGGTGTATAAATTGTAAAAAGCAAAGCTATTGCTTTAAGTTTCTCATATCTACATACTCTTGTACATTTTGTTTTCACGCTCCGTAAGCACAATGGAATTCAAACACATGTGGCAATCAAAGATTAGTAGCGGTTTATCTAAGCTTGTATAGGTGCTTATTGACTAGTCAAAATACAAAATAATACGGTTATCCGAACACTACTTAAAAAAGTGCTTACTATTTTTTAAGAGACCTTAGGAGGTGTGTTTCCTAAACACAATAAGTTTTTATATGATATAGGTGTTATTCTATTGTTGTTTTTTGTTACATCTTGATCTCATTCATAGAAAAAGGCATAATAGTTTTCATAGGCAAATTATATCTTTAATCTCTTTAACTTTGCTTATTTATGTAAAGAGGAAGTCATGGTAATATATGAACCTTTTTTTCTACTGCAGAGCATATATGCAATTATGAGACTTCATTTAGACTTGCTAAATTTTCCTTTGTATCTATCTTTTATCCTAATAAGGTCGCAATAGAAGTGTGCCGCTACTACGATATATAAAGGATGTGTACCTGCTCAAGTGAGATAACGCCTCCGATTACTCTTTCAACCATCTTTTTGCTGAATATTGATTTAGATTTAACAATAACAATTTTAGTACTACAATTTTGTTTTGAAACATTACACCACCTATATTATCCATTTTAATCATGTCCGTTTTTGCCATTGACCGTTATAAACTAATTCAAACGCTTATGCTTATTAGCTTATTCAACAAAAGCTCATCCAAACAGTTAACATGGGCTTATGAGCTTATGATTAATAAGCCATAAGCTGCTAATGAAACATAAGCCTAAGCCCAAATCATAAGCTTAATCAAACACCACCCCGTAACATATGATGTTAATAGAGAGCATGACTTACCTCTAAGTTTCTCTGTTGAATTCCGGTTAAAGCCCCGTTCACATATACAACATCTACTCCACCCTGTGAACCAAAAATTCGTATATCAGATCAAAAACCAAGCTTTATTTTGTACGTATAACTCAATCTCATATACACATGTAACACTCGCATGAGAATAGTGTATAAAAGAAAGAATGGATATAATTCACTTTTTACCTACATAGTCGGGAGCTAATATAATTCACTGCCTTTAGTAATTTTGTTTGCAGACAGTTATATGTATGTAACAGAGATAATGATCATGGACAGAACCTAATCATGTATTGTTAGATCCCATATGCATATAGCTCTGTCAAAAGCGCAGCACCCGTAAGTTTACGCCTATTGCATTCTGTAGGCCTGCATAACAATCACAAAATTATAAGTGTCAAATTACCCTATGTGATAATATTATGCAAGTTAAAGTTTCATTAAAGACGTGTGTGATAAAGTTATGATGATATAATGTGAGGAGATGTTTAAGCTTGTCTTTGGGCTTATGGCCTAATGTGTTTCATTAACTTATTTTTTTCATATTCCTAAACATAGAAACTCATACAATATCACAAGTTTAATAATAAGGAAAAAGAAAAAAGGAAGAAGTTGATGAACTATAAGACGAAACACATTAGCTAAAAAGAAGGCTTAAACAAACACACTTTAGCAATTAGTTTTCCTTTAAAATGAAATTTAACGCGTATTGCATGTTGCTGTTTTTTTGTTTTTGGTTTTTAAAGAAATATGACACAAAATGATTAAATAAATGAGAAAAATGTAGGATTTGTGGAGCATATATGAATAAGGTGACATGATATTGTATGGTGTGTTGGAGTAGTTTTTAATAATGTAACCAAGTAAAAGCAGTTGATAAGTTTGCCAATTGTCATTACTTTTTGAGAATTTGATACCTTAACATCTGACAACTGTTTTTATGGCGTTGTTGGCTGTTTGGCCTGCTTACATGTTTTTAGGTAGACTTACTAACATCATGAGATCAAAGACGGTCAGCCTTATAGGTGATAAATTTTATGGGTCGGATAGCTTAAGTTTTATACCTTCTAATGAAGTCAGCTGGGAGGTCTTCTAAGTCAAAGCGCCAATGCTAATAGGCACCAATGCTTGTTTCCATGCAGTAGCGTCTAGGGTTAAAGCATTTCTGTATGACACCATCAGCATTAAGGAGGTTCTTGCGGGCAATGGCGTTAATCTTTAGAATAAATCTCATGTGTGGATCCAAAAGCTTATATATCGGGTGAATCACACTCAATAGCCTAAGCACACAACACAAAGCATTAATACAAACCGTGCATTAAAATAAGGAACGTTTGGATTAGCTTTTTTTAGGCTGGTGGGCTTATTTGAATTTGAAAAATCTCATAAGCCCTTCTTCGAGTTATGAATTAATTAGGCCGACGCGCTGAGCTTATAGACTTAAATAAGGCATAAGCTCATAAGCGAGAGAAAAAATGAGCATATGAGCTTTTTTTAATTCAAATAAGTCCATAAGGCCTAAAAATAAGTTGATCCAAACACTAGCGAAAAAAGAATCTAATAAGCATGATATCATTTGTATTGTTGTACAAATTTCTCTTACAATTGTATTACTTACCGTAGAGCTTCACCTTGTGAGTAACATGGCTATCTCAGGATGCACCTGCATCAAACCACTGAACACATGTTACAGTAAAACAAATGAAGGTCTGAAAAAAGTTCAGGGTTTTGGTTGGTGTATGAGCTGGGGATGTGACAGCCTCGGTGCATAAGCTAAAAAATGGGCACATAATCTTTTATGATGTTTTTTTTAACTTTCTGGATATGTTCTAATTCGTTTTTGTTTTTGGGGTTACTACGATCAAAATGTGTTTAGGGGTGTCTAAAACTGATTATTAAAACCATTGCTTGTTTTTTTCACAGTAATTAGTTTCAAAAGGCCTACTCCCCCATACATAATAAACTAAGCAATCAAAACACCTAAAAAAACTCCGGCTGAGATCTATAAAAACAACTAATTATGCTTTAATATTTAGATCTACTAATTATGCTTATTTAGTGTATTAAAGCATCATAAGAAATATAATTATGTGTATGCTACTAAACCTCACCAATAATCAAATAGATCTATAAAAACAACTCAAGCATATGCCTCAAAATATTACTGTAGTACGCTTTGGCAACGGCGAGAACAAACCCCGGCTGAGAAGACAACATATCTGGTGGCGGCAACACGACGTGGTTTGGCCGGGTTTATCTGAAAGCTAAAACCTCAAAATTACAAAAGCACCCAAAATAAAACTACTGAAAATATCACGAGTCACTGAAATGTGTTCTTAAATAAATAAATTAAAGCTAATAAACAATCCCATTATCAAATTATCAAAAGTAACACTATAAACAAAACGAACATCTCAAAATTTAATTTTTAACCTCTATACTTGCATAGTTGCCTTTGTTGGGAATTGAAGGCTTCTGAAGTTACTACTGTTAGTTTTGGAAGTTAATACTGTTGGTTCAAGATTGTGCTGTTGTTGAAGTTTAAAGAAAATAGTCTAAGTTATTAGTACTACTAGCTATAATAGTTAGTGTTGCCAGTACATTGTTAGTACTGCCAGTATAGTTAGTACTGTTAGTTAATACTTAGTGTTGTTAGTCTTGTATAATTAGTACTGCTATTATGATATGCATAAGTTAAATTAGGAATAGATATGCATTATCATTATACGCGTTTTGTAATCCCATTAGGGTTTCCTTGGTGTATAAAAGAAACCCTAAGGCATAAATCAAGACATATCAGTATTTCATAGTTTTTCATAGCTTCAAGGTTGTAAACCCTAACACTGTCAAAGAGTGTTCGTATTAATATATTGGAGCTTATTGTTTTGGTTATATTTATGTATGTTAAACATTCATTACTATTATTCTTCTTAGTGGTATAAACTAGATTCCGCATAGTTTATATCATACACTCAAAGTTTCAATCTTAGTGCCTTTGGATTTATCCAAGGATACTAAACCTTACATCAAGCTAAGGAGTTCAAGATCTGTTCATTGGGATCAACAAGTGGTATCAGAGCTTGTTGTGAAGCTTTGAATAAGAAGAAACCAACAACACATACAAGATCTAATTCTCAGTGATAAGATGGAGGCAGGAACTAATTCTACAACTCTGACTGCAAAACTCCCTATCCTCAACCCAGGGGATTATGATCTCTGGTTAATGAGGATAGAACAATACTTTCTCATGACTGATTACTCCCTCTGGGAAGTAATTAAAAATGGTAACAAAGTGCTGAAGAGAACTGTTGGAGAAACTGAGCAGGAATATGAACCTACTACTGCAGAAGAAAAGCAGGACAGGAGGAATGAGATGAAAGCTAGAGGAACTCTGTTGATGGCACTCCCAAATAAGGATCAACTGAAGTTCCATTCATATAAAGATGCAAAATTGCTCATGGAAGCCATTGAGAAGAGGTATGGAGGAAACAAGGAATCCAAGAAAGTTCAGAGAACTCTACTCAAGCAACAATATGAGAACTTTTCAGGATCAAGCTCAGAAATAATGGATCAAACTTTTGACAGGTTGCAAAAACTTATTAGTCAGTTGGAGATCCAAGGTGAAGTTATTACACAAGAGGATATAAACTTAAAGTTGTTGAGAAGTCTTCCATCTGAATGGAAGACTAATGCTTTGATCTGGAGGAACAAAGAGGAAATAGAAACCATCGGTTTAGACGACTTGTACAACAACTTAAAGATATATGAACCTGAACTTACAGGATCAACAAGTAGAGCTTATTGTTTTGGTTGTATTTTTTTGTGTCTCAAACATACTTTACTATTATTCTTCTTTATGATATAAACTAGATTCAGCATTATTTATATCATACACTTAAAGTTTCAT
Source organism: Tanacetum coccineum (assembly GCA_026074375.1). NCBI lineage: Eukaryota > Viridiplantae > Streptophyta > Magnoliopsida > Asterales > Asteraceae > Tanacetum > Tanacetum coccineum. The sequence continues at coordinate 27,653 of BQNB010059939.1, read as the reverse complement.
TCTTAGTACCTTTGGATTTATCCAAGGATACTAAACCTTACATCAAGCTAAAGAGTTAAAGATCTGTTCATTGGGGATCAACAAGTGGTATTAGAGTAATAAGTTAAATCTTATGGCATGCTAGACTGGGCCATGTCCACTTTAAGAGGATGCAAGATTGTCTAAGGATGGGTTAATTCCAGCCTTTGATATGGACATTGGAAAGTGTCAGACTTGCATGCTGAATAAAATAACTAAGAAACCATTTCAAAATGTAAAACGTGAAACTAAAGTTTTGGAATTGATTCACAGTGATCTCTGTGATTTGCATGCTACTCTTTCATTGGGGAATAAAAAGTAATTTATGACATTTATTGATGATGCCTCTAGGTTTTGTTATGTTTATTTATTACATTCAAAAGATGAAGCATTAGATAAATTCAAAGTATTCAAAACTGAAGTTGAATTACAACAAGGGTCTCTGATCAAAAGATTCAGGACTGATAGGGGAGGTGAGTACATGGATACTCTGTATTTTCAGTCTGTTGGTATTATCCATGAAACGACTGCCCTCTATACTCTACAACAAAATGGTATATCTGAAAGGAAAAACATAGTGCTTAAAGAAATGGTTAATTCTATATTGTCTAATTCAGTCAAGGGTTCTGGGGTGAAGCTATGTTAACAGCTTGCTATTTATTAAATAGGGTTCCCAATAAAAGGAACAGGGTTACCCCTTATGAACTCTGGACTAAAAAGAAACCAAACCTGAATTATCTTAGAGTTTAGGGAGGTAGGGAAGTTATAAGACTCCCTGACCCAAATCTAACAACTTTGGGTGAAAGAGGCATTGAATGCAACTTTGTTGATATGCTGAGCATTCTAAGGCTTTTAGGTTTTATGTTATTGAACCTAATGATTCAGTTGCTATTAACTCAATCATTGAATTAAGGGATGCTATCTTTGATGAGCACAGGTTCTCATCTGTACCTAAACCAAGTCAGAGGTCCCTGGTAAAAGGAACTGAAGACTCTGGTGGTTTAGTGGTCTCTGAAAGAGTCATTGATGAGATTGTTCAGCAGTCTGAGCCTGAGCCTAAGAAAAACAAAAGGCATAGGACTCCAAAGGATTTTGGGCCTAAATTTCAATTATATTTGATTTAAGGAACAAGGGATGAGGTCTCTGACCAACACTTCTATTGCCTTAATGTTGAAGATGACCCTAAAATATTTAATGAAGCAATGAAGTCCCAGGATGTTGCTTTCTAGAAAGAAGCAATTAATGATGAGATGGATTCCATCATGGGCAATAACACTTGGGTGTTGACTGACCTACCTCCAGGTTGCAGACCTTTGGGTTGTAAATGGATTTTCAAAAGAAAGTTGAAGGTAGATGGAACTGTTGAAAAGTTTAAGGCAAGGCTGGTCATTCAGGGTTTAAACAAAAGTCAAGGATAGACTACTTTGATACTTATGCCCTAGTGGTCACAAAAAGTACCATAAAGACGCTGATGTGCTATGGGCTAAATCAAATTCAAATTTGATAATTCATCAGATGGATGTGAAGACAGCTTTCTTGAATGGGGAACTGGAAGAGTAGGTTTATATGAACCAACCTCTGGGCTTTATCTTGCCTAGCAATGAAAACAAGGTGTGTAAACTGGTTAAGTCTCTTTATGGGCTTAAACAGACACCTAAGCAATGGCCTCAAAAGTTTAATGAAGTGGTTTTGTCTAATGGTTATTTACTTAATCAAGCTGACAAATGTGTGTATAGAAAATTTGATACATCTGGTAAAGGAGTCATCATTTGCCTATATGTTGATGACATGCTGATCTTTGACACTAACCAAGTTCGGGTGGATCTGACTAAGGAATTTTTGTCATTAAGGTTTTCTATAAAGGACATGGGGGATGTAGATGTTATCCTTGGAATAAGGATTAAACATGAGAGTAATGGTATAGCAATTTCTCACTCTCATTACATTGAGAAGGTTTTGAAGAAATTCAATTACTCTGATTGCACTCTAATTAGTACACCTCTGGATACTTATGAGAAGCTGATGCCCAACAGAGGTCTGGCTGTATCTCAACCTGAGTATTCTAGAGTGATTGGCTGCTTAATGTATGCCATGACTTGTACCAGACCTGACATTGCATTTGCTGTGGGAAAACTAAGCAGGTATACTAGTAACCCTGGTACTCAGCACTGGCAAGCAATTCAGAGGGTGCTGGAGTACTTGAAGAAAACCATGGACTATAGATTGGTACACTTTGGATATCCTTCAGTGTTGGAAGGTTATACTAATGCAAGCTGGATCAGCAATACTGAAGACAATTCGTCTATAAGTGGCTGGGTATTCCTGCTTGGTGGTGGTGTAATTTCTTTGGCTTCCAAGAAACAAACTTGTATCACTGGTTCAATAATGGAATCTGAATTTGTGGCTCTGGCAGCTGCTGGTAAGAAAGGTGAATGGTTGAAAAACTTGCTCCTTGAGATTCCTCTGTGGGTCTAACCTATGGCACCTATTTCTATCCGCTGTGATAGTGCTGCTACATTGGCAAAGGCTTATAGCCAGATGTACAATGAAAGTCCAGACACCTAGGTGTCAGACATAGCATGATTCGTGAACTAATCACGAATGGGGTGGTATCCATAGAGTTTGTGAGGTCTCAACAAAACCTAGCTGATCACTTGACGAAGGGTCTGGATAGAGACTTGGTTATAAAGTCTGCAGAAGGGATGGGATTAAAGTTCAACTAAGTCACTGAATGCTAGGACACCCAACTCCCTCTAAGGAAACATGGCAGCTGAGTTCAATGTGGAAAGCTGAACATTTAGAGGGCTGAAGCACATGATTTACAAATCATCCCAAGGATGTGCTTGGAACCTGCTGAAAGGAGGATGAAGTTACAAACTTCTTAATGGTTATTTTCTTTGAAAAAAAGCTAAGCAGGAGCATGAATAAATAGGAACCCCCTATGTAAATGTTGGGGTTTTTACCGCCTCAAGGATCATGGAGTTTGGGTCTTATAACATTTATGAAATGGATATGGACACATGGCTATGTAATAGTGTTAGGAGCGTTTAAGTGTTTGAAAACTTGTGTGTATTTGACACGATAAGGGGAAGATAAAAGAAAGATAAAAGAATAACAAGAAAAAAGATAGAATCGAACAACCGTACGGGCATTATGCATTGCATACGGCTCTACAATAAAATTGACCCTTACCTTCAAAAAAATAGGATCGATTAGACCCCGCTCGGTAAATGATCAACTTACCACCCTTCCTTTCGGAGGAATTCAAAAATACTATGATGGCTCCGTTGCTTTATATATTTATTATATTTTTTTGTCTGTGATTTGTCTGTCATTCAGCAATCCTAAAGTTGCTTTTTTGATCAAATAAACTAAGGAAAAAAGAATATATATATTTTTTTCGCTCTATACTATAAATGTTGTTAAGAGACATCTGGTGTGAAAAAAAGTTTGTGACGCTGAACTGGACTTCCGATAATAAAATAGGAAATACCTTTTTCTCATATTACTCTCTCGATACATAATCTAATGTTTTGAAAACAGAATTTCTTATATCGAATTCAAAGTGCCAGCTGAGAAGAGACAGAACCTAAACACGAAATAACATCCTAATACCTATCTGCAACACTGACCATTAAATCTCTCAAGACCTACGGTTCCAGTAAAGAAGATTGCTGATAGAGAAGCTACTGAATTTGATTAATAATGGAGCTTCAGATAAAGATGGGAAGGATGATCAAGCCACAAGAAGTGAGTTGAAAGGTCTACATCAACAAGCAAATACAGACTGACAACCTAACAGCAGAATAGTATTAATATTGTTAGTACACCTGTTAGTGCTGCTGGACCATCTTTTACTAATGATGATCCATCATCACCAGTTAATGCTGCTAAAGCTTCTAATGCATTTGAGTAACATGTCTATTTGAAAGATTTTCTCCTTTTAAAAATGCATTTACACTTCTACCTGTTTCAATTGTGACTCCAATAGATGATACTAGAATTTTTGGTAATGCTTATGATGATGAAGATATGGTGTCAGATGCTGACCTAAACAACTTAGAAACAACCATGAATGTCAGTCTTATTCCCACAAGCAGAATTAACAAGGATCATCCTAAAACCAGATCATTGGAGACTATAATTTTATCTATTCAAACAAGATGAAATGAACCAAGAGTTCTAAATGAACATGCTATGGTAAGTTTACATTAATAAGGCAGATAGAACAAATCCACAAAGAAAATCATAACTGCTTATATTGCTTTTTCCTCTCCTCAAATGGAACAAAGAAAGTGAGTCAAGCCTGGAAGATCCAAGTATGGATAAGAAATCAATGCAAGAGGATCTTCTACAATTATCAACTTCAGAAGGTATAGGACACTTCAAGTCTACCAAACGGCAAGAGGGCATTGGAACTAAGTGGGTGTATAGAAACAAGTAAGATAAGAGAGGAATTGTAGTTATAAATAAGGTAAGACTGGTTGCATAAGGTCACACCCAAGAAGAAGGCATTGATTATGATGAGGTTTTTGCTCCTGTTGCTAGGATTAAAGTAATTAAGTTATTTTTGGCCTATGCATCATTTATGGGACTTATTGTATACCAGATGGATGTGAAGAGTTCCTTTTTATATGGTACTATTGAAGAGGAGGTATATGTGTGCCAACCTCTTGGTTTTGAAGATCCATAGTTTCCTAATAAGGTTTATAAGGTAGAAAAAGCTTTATATGGTCTACATCAAGCTCCTAGAGCCTGGTATGAGACCTTATTCTACCATAACCTATTGGAAAATGGATACAGAAAATAGGCATATAGAGAAAACTTTGTTCATCAAGAAGGACAGAGGTGATATCCTGTTAGTATAGGTGTATGTTGATGATATCATCTTTGGGTCTACAAAGAAGTTTTTATGTGTTGAATTTGAAGCAGATGATGCACAAGAGATTTCAGATGAGTTTATGAGGGATCTCACTTTCATTTAGGATTGCAAGACAACAGCTATGAGAAGGACGGATGGAATTTCATCTGAAGACAAGTATGTGACTGATCATATTTATAGAATTGATTTTGTCAACTATAAAGGGACAGCAAGCACTTATTTCATACTATCAAGCATTGCTCAGATGAAGAAGTTGAGGATTATGCATGTTCACTTATACAGATCAATGGTTGGATCATTTGTTATGTATTTGACTAGCTTCTAGGCCTGACAATATGTTTGTTGTTGTGCTTGTGGCAAGGTTCAGTTTCTCCTAAAGTCTCACATCTTCATATTGTGAAGAGAATCTTTAGATACTTAAAAGGTCAACCTAAATTGGGCCTTTGGTATCCTATGGATTCACCATTTGACTTGGAAGCTTTTTCTGATAGTGATTATGCTGGAGCTAGCCTTGACAGGAAATCCACAACAAGAGGTTGTCAATTTCTTGGCAAAAGGTTGATTTCATGGAAATGTAAAAAGCAGACTATAGTTGCAAACTCTACTACTGAAGCAGAGTATGTTGTTGCTGCTAATTGCTGTGGACAAGTGTTATGGATTCAAAATCAAATGCTTGATTATGGGTTCAACTTCATGAACATCAAGATTCATATTGATAATGAAAGCACCATTTGTATTGTGAAGAATCCAGTGTTTCATTCTAAAACCAAGCACATTGAAATAAGGCATCATTTCATCAGAGATTCTTATGAGAAGAAGTTGATTCAAGTGATCAAGATTCACACAGACCACAATGCTGCAGATCTTCTCACAAAGGCTTTTGATGTTAACAGGTTTAACTTTCTGATTGCTAGAATTGGATTACTTAATCTCTGAAGCATCGTTTGATGGGAGGTTAATTAAGATTGGATGAAAGGAAATGTAACATTCAGCAGAAGTGGATGAAGGGCCAGGACAACCCACTGATCCCCAACATACATTCACATATGCTCAACTCTCTAATGAAGAACCAATAACTGTTTTATAATCATATCAACTTCAAAAGACCCACAAACCTAGGAAAGCCAAAAGGACCACTAAGATATCTCAGTCTAGTGGACCTATTCACCTTGTTGCAAATGAGACTGTCGATAAGGAGTGGGAAGACAGAATGGAAAGGGCTGCCACTACTGCTTCTAGCTTAGAACCAAAGTAGGACAGTGGTAACATAAATAGGACCCAATCCATGGCAACACTTAATGAATCTCTTCCTTATGGAACTGATTTAAGTAGTGGTCCTAGGTGCCAAGTTACCATATTGGGGGTGCAAAAGCTTAAACTAGGTTTGAGGCTACATCTAAACAGTTTAATGATCTACCTCTCTTAAGAGTTAACACACTTAGAAGTTATAGCACCCCTATTCTTCAAGATGAATATTCAACTTTATTCAGTCGATCTAATCACACCCGTAAGCTCTCTTTATTATATCTCAATCAACTTTGCCAAACCCTCATACTCTCATCAACGAACTTAAACCCAGAACGCTTCTCATAAATCAATCACTATATGGCGGATTTGAAGTTTTTCGATCAACATAATATGGTTGCTTGTTTGGAAAAGACAGAGGAGAGCGTTGAGTTTCATCAGATAGTGGACTTCCTCTCTACATGTTCGATCAATATTCTCACACTTAAGTCCTACTATCTATTGGCTTCTACAATGAAACATTTGAATACATTGCCACTAATCATCAGGCTTCCAAAACAGTCAATTCAGTGAAGCATTACATCTATTGTTGATGGCAAAGGCAATGGTCATAATCATAATCACAGTGAGAAAGTGATCTTCTCTTAATGATATGATGGTAATGTCTTCCTAACAAATATGAAAGAATTTTTGAAAACAACTTGCAATTGATGGATTATGAACAGCTTTAGTCAAAACTTACTTTCAAAAAGGTCATCTACGCCAATGGAATGTTCTGATACATACCATCCTACATTGTAAAGTTCAAATCAACAGCTTGGATGAATTGTTTCAACTAATTTGGCCTTCATCATTATATGTTTAGCAAAGGTCAAAATTTAATTTTTCTAATTAATTTTTGATGGTATGTTTGAGAACATAGATCCAGAGAGATTTTAATGTATCCATGGTTTTTACAAACTCTTTTTAATAACCAGTCTTAAAGATTTACCAGAACTTTTTAAGATACTTATGAGACAATAAAATCAAACCCTACACATAGTAAAAAAGGTTTTCTCTAATATGCAAAGGAAAAGTAAAAAATTTTCAGAAAAGTTACTCTAACTTTTAACTCCATGTTGGTGCAAAACATCGCACTTGAGGTAAATGTTCAGCAATACCCAACCCACCAACCCAACCCAAGCAATAAAGTTGGGAGGGTGCGCGCGGCCTGAACCCAACCCACACCCTCCTACACACACCAAATGTTCAGAACCCAAACTGAATCACTTGAAACTGAAATACCTCCAACAGTTTCCCATGAACTTCAAACGGAAGCTCACATTGAGCAAATACTCCCATCTCCATCTACATATCAAATAAAACAAAGAAAGACTCAAAAACATAGGAGAGCCAAACAGGTCACTGCGTTACCTCAGACCATTGTGCCTTTAGACCATAGAGCAGATGAGGTTATCCATAAGGAGGGGTGACAGTGTGGAAAGGGCTATCACTACTGCTGCTAGCTTAGTTGCAGCACAGGACAGTGATAACATCCTTAAGACCCAATCCACTGCAATGTCTAATGATCCTCTTTCTTAGGAAATTGGTTTAGGTGACAGACCCAGGCGCCCAGATACCACATTGGGGGGTGCAGATGCAGCGCGCCGAGACGAGTGCGCGAGAGCGTACGCATCTAAAACGTCCTGTGACCCACCTCTCTCAAAAGTTAACACATCTAGACGTGGAGAGGACAGTATGGAATATCATGATGATTTAACGGATTTTGTACCACCTACACCACATGATTCACCTCTCTCAGGAGGTAACACACCTGGAAGTGATGAGGGTATAATGGAACTAATTCAGGAATTGATGGAAACCTGTAAAACTCATTGACAGGCGCTCTGTAAGCGAGAGAGCCTTAGAGGAAGCAAAGATTGCTCAAGACAGAGTGATCACCAGATTGAAATTGAGGGTCAAGAGGCTAGAAAAGAAGAGAAAGGCAAGAACTCCACAACCTATGAAGAGAAGACTTTAAGAAGGCAAGTTGAGACTCTGACTGGACAAGAAAGTGGGTGAGATGCATCCAAACAGGGGAGGAATGATGATAAAACAGAGAAGCTTAACCTGACTAATAGGGCTGATACAGAAGTGATTGTGGAAGACAAGGGTAGTGTGAAAAAGTGTAGTAACTGTTGATCAAGTTAGTACAATGCAGGTCCAAAGTTAGTGCTGCCAATTTGTTCCTGTGAATGTTAGTGCTTAAGCTACTTCTCATCTACTCATCCTACAACAACAACAACTATATTTAGTGATGAAATATTCTCACTATGTAGCTCATGATAACACTGTGATGGGAAAAAGGAAAAAATGAGTTTCTTAAAGGATGAGAAGAACCCTAAACTAAACAAATCAACTACACCTTTAACCTCTTCCAACAATTGATCTCAAAGAAAAAGGTAAAAGTGTGAGTAGCGCATGTGAGAGCGCGTGCGCGTGATATACCTGAGAAACTAGTGAAAGTAAAAAGAAGGGATCAAGGGTTAGCTCAAATTGAAAGTGATGCAGAGTTAGCTCAAATATTACATGAGGAAGAGTTAGCAAAGTTGGACAGAGCACAAAAAGAAAGACAAAAAGCAAGAAAAGCACTTAGTGGTTTGCTTAGATGAAGAGTTGATGTAATTTCATCCAGAATAGATGCTATCAGGAACTGCTGTAAGAACTGACACCATGAAGAGCAAGAAAAGTACACAATTAAAGAAAGATAGCCAGATTGTTAGCGGAATTCTTTGAAAGAAGAGAAATAATTGTAGCAAAAGAGCAAGAGGCAATAAGAACAACCACCTACAACTACTCAAGATCAGAACATGATGATTTACTTACCTCAAACATATGGTAATACACTCTCAACAACTAAGCACAGAACTTTGAAGAAGTATCATAAGTTATATGAAAGGAGAGAAGAATTGATTGATGACTTTTAACCTATAAAAGTAAAGACCATCAACAGCGAAGCAGAAAGGCAATAAAAGAGACCAATAGCAATTCTGAAGAAGACAGTTCCCAAGAAACAGAAACTATAAAGGATAATGATTGCTTGAAAAATAAGAAGCTTAGAGATTATAAAAGATGTATTCCAAGGATGAAGTGCTATTGATGTTGAATCTTTGGCGCACCAAATATATCAATTGTAATTGGAAAACACATATTTTGAAATGAAAATATGCATGTATTTATCAAATCAACAGAGCAATGAATACTAAAATTACAAGATATTCAGTGAGATGCTTGAATTTTGACAGACAAGATGTGGATAGATCTATAGAGGTTGGTAAATGAAAGAAATGATACAACAATCCAGAAGAATAGGGGACTTGTTACATTGGGGAGATCTTAAGACCTTCTTATTGAGCCTAATGAAGAAGATGAAATATGAAAAATCAACAGGACTACAACTAGATAAGGCTGAGATTGTTTTGGACTCATAGGAGTTTCAAAGTACTATTGATGAATACTAGAATTGCTATACATATGATGATTGAGAAGAAATATCCTCTAACTCAAAAAATGCTTTCAAGGATGCTAAATAGAAGACTAAAGCTTGATTATGAAAATGAGATAGCATTTGAGCTTCTTAGATTTACAAGATCACAACTATAAAATAAAAATTGGTTTGGATACATGCACCTCCTGATGAATACAAGATGCTGATACTGATGAAACTTGATGATTAACAAGAGTGAATTTCAAATTTAGGGAGGATTGTTGGAATTGAAGGCTTTCTGAAGTACTACTGTTAGTTTTTGTGAAGTTAAAACTAACTGCTGGTTCCAGATTGTGATGTTGTTTGAAGTTAAAGAAATAGTCCCTAAGTTATTAGTACAGCTAGTTAAAATTTATGCTGGCCAGTACAGTGTTAGTTACTTCTAGTATAGTTAAGTACCGTTTAGTTAATACTTAGTGTGTTAGTCTGTTATAGTTTAGTACTGCAGCGAGCGCGAGTCGCGATGCGAGCGAGCATAAAATTAGAATAGATATTCAATTCATTATACGCGTTTTGTAAGCCCATTAGGTTTTCCTTGGTGTATAAAAGGAACCCTAAGGCATAGATCAAGACATATCCGTCTTTCATAGTTTTTCATAGCTTCAAGGTTGTAAACCCTAACACTGTCAAAGAGTGTTCGAATTAATATATTGAAGCTTATTGTTTTGGTTATATTTCTGTGTGTTAAACATTCATTACTTTTATTCTTCTTAGTGGTATAAACTAGATTCCGCATAGTTTATATCATACACTCAAAGTTTCAATCTTAGTGCCTTTGGATTTATCCAAGGATACTAAACCTTACATCAAGCTAAGGAGTTCAAGATATGTTCATTGGGATCAACACTTGCATAGTTGGCTTCTTCTTTTTGTGTCTCGACTCACATGAAGAAAAGAATGATAGAAGCCCTATGATTTGATTTAGAGATTGCATGTTTCATCTTGGATTATATGTTTGATTTTGTGTGAAGGGTGTGGTTTTGTAAATTTTGTTAATAGAGAGAGAGAGAGAGAGGTGTGGTAGAATGGGGAAGAAGTGAGCGGTGGAAGGTGGAAGAGAGAAAGGGAAGAGGGAACACGTATCAGATATACGTGTCATCATTACTACTCTTTAATGAACGGGGAGGGTCACACCGAGTCGACCCAAAAAAGAACCGGGTTTGTAGGGGCATTAAAAGCCTCCTCAGGATAACAATCTTCCCTATTAATATATAAAGGTATAATACCCCAACTTTAATCATTTTCACTCAATGAAACATTTCACTTTCATCTTAAATCGCTTCCGTTCATAGTGGCTAAGTTAGTTTTCAAGTTCTTTTTAAGGTACACACTCACAAAAAGGTGTGTACATTAACCGGAAGGCACAAAAGCTTGGGGTATGTTTCTTTATCTCATTGGAATTAAATGTGACATTTTGATTTGCTTTTGTTGCTAGGCTTTTGTTATGTTGTTTGTGTGGCCGTTAGTTACTTTTGCTACTGTTTGATTATTTGATTTGCTTGTTTATGTTGCTTGATTGACTTAGTTGTACTAGTTAGGTTGTCTTACTTGTACTTAGATTGTTTTGATATCTTTCTAAATAATTCTTATATATTTATAAGACTGATCATCCAACAAGTGATATGGATCTTTGGAATGAGTGTACCAAAGGGAATATAAAAGGAAGAACGTTTGGTCTAGTTCGTGATCGTCAAATCCCCAGCGAGAGAGAGAGTGAAGAGTGCGCGGGTATGCAAGGTCCCCTGATTTCCCCCTTTCTGTAACCCTTGTCATCATTGTCGGGGTTTAGTATCCATGAGAGAGGTTTGTAACTTTAAATGGTTTGTAAGTAAATGAGTTGACTTAGGTAGAAAAAAGTCATATTGAGTAAATGATTCGTTTAGGTTGTTTGTATGTTTATGATGTATTTAAATTGTAGGTAATATGGTTGGAAGAAAAGATGGAGCTAATAAACAAGAGCATGTAACTCGTGAAAGCGCTCTAAGAAAAGAATTTGAGGATCGTGAAGCAGCAATAAATAAACAAAGAGAAGTGGATCGTCGTGAATGGCAAGATAGCCTTTGGGAGTTCGAAAAGATTATGCTTGGAAGATCACCATATCCCCTTCTACCTGGTATTCCTATTAACTCTTAAATATTTGTAGAATACCAGCATCGTAGACATTTTGCTATCTTGAAGTTGTTATTCAATTGTTTGATCGATATTTTGTTGATTTTAGCAAATTTGAATGAATTTATTATGTACATTTTGGAACATTGTGTAAATTATTCTCTTATCTATGTCAATTTGTAACTAGTTATTGTGATAAATATGTGAGTATACATGAAAATATTTTACATTGTACATTCAATGATTATACTTTAAGTATACATAAAATTAATTACAAAAATATGGTAATATATGATATTATTCCAATACGGGATTCTTATATTAAAACTACATATTTGTCCATTTTTTCCATCAGGTAAGAAAGTTCTGTTACGCATAGATACTATATACTGAATGAGGTGAGTTATTTTACATATTAGTTTCTTCCTACATACCAAGGGACACATCTAGACCATCTATTTCATTAGATTAAAAAGACAAGATTTACAATTAAAAAAACATGGAGGGACCAAAAGTGTAAATTTACTAAAACTCACACTAACCACTCCCTCATTATTTGTAGAGTGGCAAATCTTGCCCAAATTGCAATAAATTAACCTTTTTGACATTTTGTAGGTACTTTTTTACGTTTTTTACGTTTTTTTACGTTTTAGTACGTTTTTGTATGTTTTCGTCCGCTTTTGCACGTTTTCGTACGCTTTCACGTGTTTTCATCTGTTTTCGCATGTTTTCGCACGTTTTCGTTCTTTTAGTATGTTCCTCCAGCCATGTTTCATTATGTTCCGCCGATGTTATACGTTTTACAGCAGCTTTCGTCCGTTTTCGCACGTTTTCATACGTTTTTGTCTGTTTTCACACTTTTTCATCTGTTTCCGTCTGCTTTCGCACGTTTTCTTTCGTTTTCACACGTTTTATACGTTTTCGTCCGTTTTTGGACATTTTCTTACGTTTTCGTCCGCATTTGGGCGTTTTCGTCGGCTTTCGCGCGTTTTCGTCAGCTTTCGCGCGTTTTGTCTGTTTTTAGACGTTCGCATCACGTTTTTATGTCTCGTCGCGCCCGCGAGAGAAGAGACGAGAGCCGAGAAGACGCGAAGTCGTTTTCACCTACGTTATTCTTCGTTTTTCACACGTTTTCGTTCGTTTTTTGACATTCTATTACCTTTTCGCATGTTTTCTTACGTTTTCATATGTTTTCGCACGCTTTTATCCGCATTCGCGCGTTTTGTCCGCTTTCGCGCGTTTTCATTCGCTTTAGCAAGTTTTCTTAAGCTTTCGCGCATTTTCGCCAGCTTTCGAGCATTTTCGCCAGCTTTCGCACGTTTTCGTTCGTGTTCAGACGTATTTGGCTGTTTTGAGACGTTTTGGCAGTTATCAATCGTTGCCTTCAGGTGCAGTACTATCTATCAATGATATTAAACCAAAAACCCTAAAACCCCTAACCACTAAACCCCTAAAACCCGGGTTACCACTAGGTATAATATCACAAGTGACATGTACATAAACTTTAAGATCTATACTAAAAACCCTAAACCCCTAACCACTAAGTATAATATCATAAGTGATATATACATAACTTTAAAATCTATACCAAAAACCCTAAGCCCATAACCACTAAAACATATACCAAAAATTATAAACCACTAACCACTAGATATAATATCACAAGTGATGTATACATAAACTTTAAAATCTATACCAAAAACCTTAAACCCTAAACTAGTAAACCCTATACAAAATCCTAAACCCTTAACCACTACGTATAATATCACAAGTGATGTATACATAAACTTTAAAACCTATACCAAAAACCCTAAACCCCTAACCACCATACCCTATACCAAAAACCTTAAACAACTAACCACTAAACACTATACCAAAACCCTAAACCACTAACCGCTAAATCCGATACCAAAACCCTTAAACCCTCCTCCCTAACCACTAAACCCTATATCAAAAACCCTAAACCCCTAACCACTAAACCTTATACCAAAAAACCCTAACCACTAAACCCTATACCAAAACCCTAAACCCCTAACCATTAGGTATTATATCACAAGTGATATATATACATAAACTTCAAAATATATACCAAAAACTCTAAACCCATAACCACTAAACTCTATACCAAAAACTCTAAACCCCTAACCACTAAACCCTATACCAAAAACCCTAAACCCCTAACCACTAAACCCTATACCAAAAACCCTAAACCCCTAACCACTAAACCCTATACCAAAAACCATAAACCCCTAACCACTAGGTATAATATCACAAGTGATATATACATAAACTTTAAAATATATACCAAAAACCTTAAACCCTTAACCATTAAACCATATACCTAAAACCCTAAACCTTAAACCCCTAACCACTAGGTATAATATCACAAGTGATGTATACATAAAATTTAAAACCTATACCAAAAACCCTAAACCCATAACCACTAAAGCTCATACCCAAAACCCTAAACCCCTAACCACTAGGTATAATATCATAAATGATGTATACATAAACCACTAAACCCTACCAAAAACTCTAAACACCTAACCACTAAACCCTAAACCACTAACCGCTAAACCCTATACCAAAAACCCTAAACCCCTAACCACTAAACCCTATACCAAAAACCCTAAACCCCTAACCACTAGGTATAATATCACAAGTGATGTATAAATAAAATTTAAAACCTATACCAAAAACCCTAAACCCCTAACCACTAAACTCTATACCAAAAACCCTAAACCCGTAACCATTAAACCCTAAACACCTAACCATTAAACCCTATACCAAAATCCTAAACACCTAACCGCTAAATCCTAACCACTAGATATAATATCATAAGTGATATATACATAAGTTCTAAAATCTATACCGGAAACCCTAAACCCCTAACCACTAAACCCTATACCAAAAACCCTAAACCCCTAACCACTAGGTATATTATCACAACTGATATATACATAAACTATAAAATATATACCAAAAACCTAAACCCTTAACCACTAAACCCTATACCAAAAAACCTAAACACCTAATCACTAAACCATATACAAAAACCCTAAACCCCTAACCACTAAACCCTATGCCAATAACCCTAAACTCCTTCCTTAACCACTAATCCATATACCAAAAACTCTAAACCCCCTAACCACTAAACCTTATACCAAAAATCCTAAACCCCTAACCACTAGGTATAATATCACAAGTGATATATATAAAAACTTTAAAATATATACCAAAACCCCTAAAGCCCTGACCACTCCCCTATACCAAAAACCTAAACCTCAAACCACTATGTGTAATATCACAAGTGATGTATATACATAAACTTTAAAATTTATACCCTAAAACCTAAAATCCTAACCACTAAACCCTATATCAAAACCCCTAAACCTCTAACCACTAAATCCTTTATCAATACCTTTATAAAGTAAGATTCACCCGTGGCTTAACATTTATTACCCCTGACATTGTAGTATTACTGGTGATAAATAAATAGTAATAATATCTCATGTGATAAAGCAATATGTTGGGAATTAAAGGGCTTCTACAAGTTCATACTGCTCAAAGGACTTAGTACTGCTACTTAAAGATTATACTGCTAGTAAAGATTGAAGAATATAAACTAAGTTATTTGTACTGCTAGTTGTAATATTAGTACTGCTAGTTATTGTTAGTACTGTCAGTGTAAATTAGTACTGTTAGTTAGTTTATTAGTACTGCTTATGTGATATGCATGAGTTATATTAGAAATAGATATGCTTGATCACTTAACGCGTTTTGTAAGACTATTAGGGTTTTTCCTTGGTGTATAAAAGGAACCATTACGGCATAGTTATGAATAGATATACATAAATAGAAAAACACAATAGTTGTTAGGCAAAACATATAGTTGTTTTGTGATTTGTTTAATATAGTGAAAGTTCTTTTGTTTTTGATATTGTTCTTATTATTCTTCTGAGTATATAAAGATTAATTCCGCAAAATCTTTATATATACACCACAAGGTTTCTATCATAGTTGTTTTAGATTTATCTAAGATAACTAAAGCTTTAACAAGCTAATCAAAGATCTACAAGGGATCAAAAAGTGGTATCAAAATGGGTGTTCTAAAACCTTGATCAAGAAGAAACAAACTAGATCTAACTCTTTGTACAATCTCTAGATCAAGACCCATGGATCTAGAAATTACCCAAAACAATGCTCTTGCAAAACTACCACTTCTAAAGCAAGGTGATTATGACACATAGAGACTCAGAATAGAGTCATACATTCAACTTCAAGACTATGCTCTCTGGGCGATCATAGAGGATGTCAACTCCTTCAAGCCAGTAGCATGAACCACTACAAACACTGATGGTACATCTACTTCAACAATACCTGGTGCTGTTACTGTTGAGGAGAAGATCCAAAAGAAGAATGATCTTAAATCCCGAAGTATTTTGATGATGACACTTCCAAGTGAGCATCTACTCACTTTTAATCAATACAAAGATGCCAAGACCTTGTTTGAAGCCATAGAATCAAGATTTGGTGGTAATGAAGCCACCAAGAAGAATCAAAAGACACTCATGAAGCAGATGTATGAAAACTTCAATGCTTCTAGCTCAGAGCCACTTGACTCTATCTTTACCCGGCTTTAGAAAATTGTAAGCCAGTTAGCCATCTTAGGTGAAAACATCTCTCAAGAATATCTAAACTTTAAATTCTTGAGAAGCCTTCCTTCTGAATAGAGCATGCATGTTGTGGTCTGGAGGAACAAATCAGATCTGGGCTCAATAAGTTTTGATGATCTTTATAACAATTTTAAGATTGTTAAACAAGAGGTCAAAAGAAGTGTAACCTCAAGCTCAAATTTAAATCCACAAAATGTGGCCTTTGTTTCAACTCCTAGTAGTACAAATGATGTTAATACATCTACTGTTCTTGTTAATACTGCTAGATCTTCACTTAGTACTGCTAGTTCTACAGATTATACTGCTTGACTCAGTGATGCCACAATCTATGCTTTTCTGGCCAATCAACCAAATGGATCTCAGGTTGTTCATGAAGACCTAGAGCAAATCCATGAAATGATCTTGAAGAAATAGATTTGAAATGGCAATTGGCATTACTAAGTATGAAAGCAAGAAAGTTCTATCAGAGAACTGGAAAGAAGATTATCATCAATGGAAGTGATACTGCTGGTTATGACAAGACAAAGGTAGAATGATTCAATTGTCATAAGATGGGACACTTTGCGAGAGAGTGCAGATGGAGCTGTGAATGTGGAAGAATCTTCTTCCAAAGCTATGTTAGCTATAGATGGAGCTGAAGTTGATTGGAGCTATATGACAGAAGAGGAAGTCCCTACCAACTTTGCTCTTATGGCATTCTCAGATTCAGAGGTACTCAATAACAAAACTTGCTCTAAAACTTATCTTAAAAGCTTTGAAGATCTTAAGTCTCAGTATGATAATTTAAGAATAGAGCTTAATAAATCTAAATCTGATCTAGCCAACTTTAAAAGAGGTTTAGCTTCTGTGGAAGAACAACTAGTCTTCTATAAGAAAAATGAGGGTATGCTTTGTGATCAAATTGATGTTTTTAAAAGAGATGCCTCATTTAATGAATCAAAAATTAATGCTCTTAAAATTCAGATAGAAAGACTTAAGAAAGAAAAAGAGAGTAATCAGATTAAGATTGACAACTTTGAAAATGATTCTAAGAGCTTAGATAAATTGATAGGAAGTCAAATATATGATAACAATAGAAAAGGTATGGGGTATAATGCAGTTGCACCTCTACCTATAGGCTTATTTGCACCCCCTACTATTGATTTGTCAAACTCTAGTCTTGAGGAGTTTAAACAGCCTGAATTTGAAGGCTACGGGGTTAAGGTTAAAAAGAATGTTAGTGAAAATTCCTCTAATGAGATTAAGAAAACCTCTGGTGCCCTAATAATTGAAGATTGGGTTTCTGATTATGATGAGGATGAGACTATGGAAAAAGTGTTAAAATCAGCTAATGTTCAAAAACCTAAGCAAGCTGATCAACCTAGGAAAGTTAGTCAAAATCCTAGGAATAACAGTACTAACTGGAATACTCCAATGTCTAAGAAATTAGGAGTTGGATTTTAGTTTACCCCAAAAGCTTGTTTTGTGTGTGGGAGTTTTAACCATCTAATTAAAAACTGTGATTTTCATGATAAAAAGATGGTACAAAAACCTGTTTTGAACAATGTGAAAAAGGGGACTGGTCAAAGGGAAGTTAGACCAGTTTGGAATAATTCTATGAGGACTAATCATCAAAATTTCTCTAATTCTAGAAGAAATTTTACTCCAACAATAGTTTTAACCAAGTCTGGCCTAGTACCAATTAGTGCTGCTAGGCAAAGTTCTTCAAGAACTGCAGCAATAGTTAGTACTGTCAGACCTATTAAGACTGCTGCACCTAAACTATAACACCCCGTGTTTTAGGACAATGTACGACGTTGATAAAGTCGATATTTATTCTTTTGTATTGTACGCGTTTGTTTTTAATGGAAATCGTTAAGTTAAATCGCGTAAGCAAGAAATAATCAGTTAACGTAAACGGGCATCAAGCAAATTATTGTTTACGTCAAACAAGGGTTAAGTAATTATTTTGAGGATAATTATTAACATTACACAAGTTATTTTATCGGATACGTGAAAGTGTTTACGTTTCGCGATAAATGACAATTAGGTTTTCCCAGAAACCCTAAAAATTAACGTACGCTTCAACAAATACCTACGTTTATATACAATGATCAAAGTTTATAAAACTTTATGCATATGTATATATTGCTGGGATCTCTAGTTTTCGTTGACTGAAGCTTTGAGGTGCATGCCGAGCAATTCTTGTTCAGCGGTATCTTAGCTAATTCAAGCAACTTTTCCTTATTCATGAGCAAATTCTTAATCGTAGGAGAAATCTTGGCATCAAAAGTAAAGCATCCGCGAAGCTTATATCAAAGCGCAAATCTTGAAATATTTAAAAAATCTTCTCCATTTGATTCGAAGCTTTTTCACGGGATTTTTAATCATTACGTCTTGAAGGATATGGAATATTCGGCTTAGGTAAAGTATTCAGAACATCGGGTTTCGAAATCAGAATGGGGTTAACCGGAGGTGGGATGTGAGCGGTACTTCCTTGGAAATTATTTTGCTCCTTATACGGTGGATGGTCTCGGTGTTTCGATTCCATACTACCTTTTTGGGAGAAGGTAATTTTAGGATCGAGGGGTCCCTCGTAAGCTAACACCACTTCAAGTAGTGATTGCTTTCATCTCTCCCTTGGGTTTGGTGAATGGTATTTCTCGGAAGCAGTACCCGAAGTTGTTGGCTTGTGGTTTTGAACGACAACTTTCTAAAATTCTTCTCATATCTTTTCTAGATTTCTCCTAGATTTCTTCTTGTTTACTAAAACTCCCTTAATTCATTAATTTGACTTTGAAATTTTCTAATTAATGACTCATTAGCTTTTGCTATAGCTGAAAATTAATTTGGTAATTCTTTGTTTGAACTTGGATTATTATGAGCTTGTAAAGGTGGGTTTTGAAATCCTTGATTTTGGAAAATTGGTTTAGCATTGGTAATTTGGACTTGGTTTTTGAAATTTGTGTGCATGATTATTTAAAGCTTGAAAAACATTGATTACCATGCAAAATTATTTCCCTAGATTTTATATTTTTACATTGTACCTTGTATTCTTGATTTAACAAAAACTATATATTTTAAAACAAAACTCCTATTTTGACCTTTGTTTTGCACAGGAGCAAAACATATGGTGGTGCCATGTAGTGCTTAGCTACGATTTGGAGGGTTTAACTTGATGGTTATGAACCGTTGCCGCCAAACTATAGATGATAGTTAATCGGTATTAGGACAATTTGTACAAGCAGAGGCCACTACAAGTAACATAATTTTCCTCAAAAACGCTTTAACCGGAGCGAGGGACTTTTAAGTGTTACAGGACAACATTTTTAGAAAACTAATCTC
Organism: Tanacetum coccineum; assembly: GCA_026074375.1. Classification (NCBI taxonomy): domain Eukaryota; kingdom Viridiplantae; phylum Streptophyta; class Magnoliopsida; order Asterales; family Asteraceae; genus Tanacetum; species Tanacetum coccineum. The sequence goes on along the minus strand of BQNB010059939.1, from coordinate 7,873 downwards.
AACTAAGGTCAAAATTTGATCAGCAAGCTGTCATCATTTCTCTCATTACAGTTTTACTAACATTTCCCTTGAGTCGTTTATTCTTCCTAGAAAACTTTCGGATTTGTTACCGTGAAAAATGTATTTTTGATTTGTTCTTAATTATATTCAAAGCTCTCTAGTCCACTTTTTACATAAAAGATTTACCCCCAACCACCGACGCTGGTTATTTAAAGGAGTCTTGATAATTCCTCGTTTAACAGTTTTATAGAATGTATCAACTGAGTTAACTCCGTAAATCGTGGTGAGGACATAGCTATATAGGCATTTCATTTAAATCGTTCCCATGCTTCACTAATATGTATCTTCGAAATTTTTGTTGTAACTAAGAGAAATTTTCATTCTTTAAGTGTGCAGTGGTTTCAAAGGAGGGGAAAATTGATTCACAATTGATTCACAAATTTAGTTACGAGATCCTCCCAAGTCAAGATCGAATTAGGTGGTTCTTTCTCGTACCAAACTTTGGCGGCCCCCTTGAGTGAATATGAAAACATCATTAGCTTAATAACATCATTCGGCACATCTCTAAATCGTAAAGTTGAGGTAATTCTTTTGAAACTATTAATATGAGCGTGGGGATTTTCCCTCTCATAACTGTGAAACGGGCTAGCTTGAACTAGTTGTAGCAAATTCGTCTTGATATCAAAATGATCTGAATTAATTTCCGGTAACACGATAGCTTCTCCATACCCTTCCGTGGGTGCACGGAGTAGCTCATCCATTATACGTTCCACCATTGGTGTAACTTCAACGATAGTACGAAGCTCAGGTTCGACTACGTTTGGAGCACGTCCATTATTTCGACGTCTCGGAATGGTTACGTTCGAATTATTTGGAAAATTGAAATTTCTAGTGCGCATGCACTAAACAAAACAAACAAGAAGAGAAAAAAAAATATATATACAAAAATATTTTTGTTTTACCGAATAATCAACAAACTTAGGGTAACTCCCTTAAGTAAAATTTGCAAATGGGGGACGTAGTGGGAGCGAATCGCCTTAAAAACGTTTGTCTATTCGGGTCTTAGTTCCGTGGAACAATCCTCCTAATATCCTATTTTACAAAAGAGGTGCGCCTTTTTCGTAAGTGACACAAAACGGTAAGTTTTGAATCTTAAGTTCGAGAACTTATTAATAGATATTCACAAAATTCTCTAGTAAGAGAATTAAATTGATGTGTATTTTAGTAATTAAGAGAACAAAATAAAAATCGAAAAATTCGGAAGAGCAAATATTTTTGTATTTTTGTATTTATTTTTTTTATTTTTTCAAAAGACGTAACTTTCGAAAACGAAAGGTTCTCCAAATCACGATCAACAAATTCAAACGAAGGAATCTTTAACACAAATCCCTGGCAACGGCGCCATAAACTTGATGTAGTAATTATGATACGTATAATATTCAAAAGTATAAAGAAATCCCAAAATTACCCTTGAGGACAAAGGTAGTAAGAAAAATCATACGAAAATATATTACGTAAGCCGGTAAGTGATTACCGGGTCGTTTTCCCAAAGACTTATGAAATTGAGACCCCGTTTGTTATTTGGACAATGACTTGAATTGGTTCGAAGATGATTGTTTTCTAAAATCCTAATAGTGAGCAAATAAAGACAAAATTAAAACTAACTACGAAAAACGTTAACGGGAATTTAATAAAACGCTACAAATAAGCAAGTAAACTAACATTAAACCCTAAATGATTTTCTAAACTTTTTCTAATCCTAATTAACTAGATAATAAGTAAAAGCTAAGGAAATTCTAAAACGAGGGGGTTTAAAGCTTAAAAATGAAGAAAACGAGAACGGGAACGAAATCCCGTTCTTTAAAAAGTGAACTTTCAAAATATTAACCCTACAAAAGTAAATTTCAAACCTAAGCCTAAAATATGATAAAAGAAAATTTTATAAAAAAGAATTTTATTTTTTTGATTATTTTTCTATTTTTTATAATTTTTTAAAGTTTCAAACAAAATTAAATGATTAAAAATACAAAACTTACTCTAAAAATTCTAGGAAAATTTCTAAAAGTGTATTAAAGTAAGACTGATTTAATAAAAATGCTAACTAAAAATTAGCTCGGGAAATAAGTCTTAAAAGCTGAAAAATAAGCTACGGCTTATATTTTTAAAAGGAAAAAGAAAATGTGTATAAAAGAAAACTAAGGGGAAGTTTGTTTGAAAAAGACCCAAGGGCGTAGTTGGAAAGTGTGTGTGTAGTGTGAGACGTGTGTGTACAAAGCTAGAGGACACATGTTCGAATCCTGCCTCTAGCTTTTTGCTATTTTTTTTCAAAACTTTTTGAACAAAGTTGTAAAACAAATAAGAGGAACATTCATCAAAACAAGGTGGTAGTAATGAGTCTTGGTAAGCATTGAAGAGGTTGAGAATGAAAAAGAAATGTATGGATAACAAGGGGTAAAGAAAGAAGCCCTCCTTACACCTTAGCAGAAACCGGTTAATACATAATCTATCAAAATCACACAGATGATTGTGATATTGAAGAAAGTAGTCATGGGACCAGTGATGCAATGCACAACCCTTCCAGCTCATTCGGGTTTCTCTCAAAAAAGAAAACTTGTCTATTTGTCACGAGATACACACGTTATATATTGACTTACTCAATCCGAGATTGTTTAATATTTGAATAGTGGCTGTCTGGCTCTAGCCTCCGATTACTAAAACCAAAGTGCACAAATCCGAGTCTTAGAGCCAGGTAAGAGATAAATTTTAAATCTCAATTAGGGACACAATGTCAAAATACCACTTGTTGAACACCACAATGTTCAACAGGCTGTAAAAAAAGAGTCCTACGGCATATCTTGGATCTTGCCTGAAAATATGAGTGATACTTAAGTATTCACATGTGAAGATGGAAATCCTGCTTGAGCAAACATAACAAGCTCTTGCGTAGGTGATTGCACGATTCTATATGAATCGTAGCTTTTGTGATACTGGATATCAATTTCGGTCCAGTTAATGGAATTGACGGACTAATCAGAAAGACAGGGGGAACAATATCTGATTCATGCTTAAAGTGTCTTCTACGAATTGTGTGTCTGCTTTGAGAGTTCGGTGGTATATGTGAACTAGCAAGCATGTGAGAAATCTATTACAAAAAATCTGTGTTAGAAGATCCTACGCCTTTTGAGCTGGAAAACACTGTCAAGGAGATTCTTTGAATCTACCTGATCCCAGGTATAGTTTTTATACTATAAAGGGAAAACGGAGGTTTAATGCAAACCGAACTCAAGATGAATCAACCTCTCAAGTGTTTCTCTCTCTAGAAACTAGCCAAATCCAAGAATCGACCCCGTGTTATGATATAGGATATACCACAAGTCGGATTCATAAACCATATGCTCATACTCAAGCTTTCAAAGTCAATCATTCAACGTCAAGATAGTTGATTCTAATCTTCCCCACCATCAAAGAGCCTCAAAGTCAAATAAAGAATCATCAATTGGGGAGATTGTTAGACTTATAATCACATATGTCAAACAAGAATGTAACAAGTATGAGCATGTTGGTCAAGAGCACAAGTTGATCAAGGAAGTCAAATCAAGATGATTCAAGTCAAGGAGATGATGCAAGATAACGATCTCAAGAATTCAAAGTCAAAAGATAAAGGCTCAAAATCAAGATCACAAAGCATGGATGAACAAAGCCATTACAAACAAGACAAGACCATAACAAGGCAAAGCATAAACGTCAAACGTCATATCTTCAATGTCATCGGTGGTACAGAGGAGTTTGAAGAAAGAGACCTCAACATTGGGGGAGATTGTTAGCCTTAATTATATTAAGTCAAACAAGAATGTTATCGGTCTTAGAAAGTCAAACTAGGTCTTGTATTGTAATAGGCTAGTCGGGTTCAACGGGCTTGGATTGTAATCTAATATTGTCCGTGTTTCGGGCTCAAAGCCCAAGTTATGCCAAGCCCGACCCAAGATTACAAGCCCATACGCCACCTAGCAAGGCATGGGTATAAATATCCCTTCACCACACTTGGTGAAGGGTGTTGGTTACATTTTCATTTCACTTGTAATCCACCAACTCTCTAATCTAATCTTCCTTTCTTGTTTTCTCTCTCTACTTTCTCTCTCTAAGTTTTCTTCTTATTTTCTAGCATATTGGTAAAGATTATTGTTGTGTAATGGATTAAACTAGTGGGATAACATGTGGTATCACTCGCCAAGGGGTGTTTAGTGTTTGATTTGTGGATTAGAAATCAAATTTCGTGGCTATTTATTTTTTCTTTTTTGGTTCGAACTAAAACGCAAAGAAAAAGCATCGTGTGATCTTTATTTCGTAGATAAGTTGTTAAAGGTTGGTACTTTCGTGGTTAGAACAAGGCCTAGTGTGATTTAGTAGTGCTCTTCATTGAATTTGGTTGATTAGACGCAAGATTAGAGGTTGTTTCATCGTTGCGTTTTGTCTAAAAACGTGGCTAAGACTATTGATTATTGCTGTTGCGTTTTGTAGACAAGACAAGAAAGAGTACCACATGTAAACGACTTGTGAAAGTGACTCTTGTACTAGTGCGTTTTGTGAAAAACCATTGCGTTTTGTCAAAAGTTGTTGCGATTTGACAACAAAGTCTTACGTATTGCCTCATTGCGATTTGTCAAAAGACTCGTTGCGTTTTGCTCAAAAGAAGTCACTGCGTTTTGCTAAGATCAAGTGTTGCGTTTTGCTCAAAAGACTCGTTGCGTTTTGCTCAAAAGAAGTCACTGCGTTTTGCTAAGATCAAGTGTTGCGTTTTGCTCAAAGACTCGTTGCGATTTGTCTCTACTTGTTGCGGTTTGTCTCAAAGTCTGCGGTTTGTCTTCTCTGCGTTTTGCTCTAGAGTTTTGTCTAAAGGTTGAGATTTGCTCTTGCGTTTTGCCTCATTGAAGACCCTTTTCATAACAAATCTAAACGTCATGCTGCCAAAATTTCAAAAACATTGCGTTTTGTCTAAGACATTGGTTGCGTTTTGTCTAAAAGACTAAGATATGTCTATTGAGATTTGTCAAACATTCTTGGTTGAGATTTGACAATCGTTCTTCGTTGAGACTTGCTATACATTGACCTTCTTTAGACAACAAACCTCAAGGACTTAGAACTTCATTTTGGACTTAACATACAATCAATTAACATAAACAAACCTCATAATCAACCTTAACTTCAAATTAATTATTCATTTACGGTTTCTTCTTGATTTTGTAAAATCCCGCGAAAGATACAATTCTTTTCTCGGTTTTAATCAAAGATTTGTAAAATCCCGTGAATATTAATTCATTCAAAACCACAATCAATCACTTCATAACACTTAAGATCCGATATCCATTTACAACAACTTCATCAAAATGTCAAATTCAAATACCAATTTGCAAACTCAATCATCAAATGGTCTTCATAATGCTATCATGGAAGCAGGTAGCAAAGATCGTCCACCAATGTTAGCACCGGCCAATTATGTTCAGTGGAAATCCAGAATTGTTGGGAAATGCAAGTCAAAAGGTCAAAGTACTGCTAAGAAACAGGTCAAAGTACTGCTAAGTTGAAGATCGAAGTACTGCCTACTTAGTAAGGAAAAGTCAACGTACTGCCATGCCGTGGATAAAGGAATCTTAAAGGATTATCATTTAAACGGTTATGTTAGTAATTATCTTGTAACAGTTAGTTTAATGATTAGTATTGATTAGTGTTTATGTCATACAAGGACTGTACATCTACTAGAGGTTATCCTTATGTTTATAAAAGGATCTCTAGGAAGGTATTAGATATATAGAAAAACACGAATTATTAGTATTGTATTAGGGATCTGCAATTTAGGCAGATTCAAAAGGTTTATAATACAAATCGTTTGATTAATCTGTGTGTGTTCTTCTTAAGTACTGCCAACTAGATTCTGCATAGTTGACAGTATATCAGTGTTTCATTAAGGAATATCGATCCTACAAGTGGTATCAGAGCTTGTGTAGAGACTCTGATCTAGAAGAACTTTTAATCATTCGAAATCTTTCAAAAATCATAAAAGATATCTGAAACAGAAAGACTCTATAAGGCTGCACACATTTGTTATTTCGGTAATCAGAGGCTAGAGCAGTGCACATTTGTTATTTGGTAATCGGAGGCTAGAGCAGTCTGCCACCTTTTTAATATCAACGATCTCGAAATGAGAAAGCCGATAGAAACGTGTTGATCTCCATGAGAAATGAAACAAATTTCTTTTAAGAGAAGTCTGAGTAGCTGGGATGGGTTGTGTCTTGCATCACTGGGTCCATGATGACTTGTCTTTAATATCAATAATCATCTTTATGATTGCCGATAAATTATGCATTGACCTAGTTTCTGCCTAAGGTTGTATGGAGGGCTTCTTTCTTTTCATGCTTTATCCTTACAATTCTTTTTAATTCTTCAACCCCTTCAATGTTAAGCCAACGAGTCCTCATTATCACCTTGTTGGGTTTGTTCCGGTGATAACTCATGCCTTGGATAACATTTTTCTCGATCTCACTTTATTCCTTTTTTCAATCATACCTATGACTTCTACTTTATCTAATGGAGTGTTCCTGGGTAGATCCTTTCGGTTCTAGCTGGATCATGGAACGAACATACCTAACCTTATGAAAGGGTTTTGCACATGCGAGGTTTGGGAATACACTTATAGATTGAAGATCGTATCCATTATTAATCCGTATTGATCACATTTTAATCAATATTCTCCCCCTCAAAAATTGCATATGTGGTGACAATTTTTGACAATTAATGAATTAAAAAATAAGTTAATGTATGGTAATTCACATGAGTCTAACTAAGTCTTGGGAGAACATACGAGAGCATGCATAATGAATCTTATTATTATACTCCCCCTCGATAAAAGATTAGAGTGAAAACTTAGAGTGGGAGTTTGTTGAGCACACATGTCACACCCCGAAAATTTCAGGTCAATATTTTAAACTTTTCCGATCATTATTTTTGACTTTTATACATTACGTTTGAATTTGGCAATTTACCGAGAAGTTAACCCGCGTAAATTTAAAAAACGTCATCGGACGCGTTTTGACTTTGAATTTTGATTATTTTAGATATTATATGAGTTATTTTATCTTTTCTAAGTGTTTTGTAGTTTACGATCACTTCCGGTATTTATTTTTACGCTTTATTAACGGTTTTTAATTATGTTTTTTCGTGTTTTCTTTGTCCTAACGCACCCCGAAAACTGAGAAATATTTTTGTGTAAACTTTAGTTATCGTAAATCTCATGTTCATAAGCCAAAAATTTCGCTCTTATCCCCCCTCCTATTTAAAATCGGACGCCTAAACCCAAATCAAATAAACCATAAGATTTGAAATTAATTAAATGACGTCTTATTTTGAAAAACCCACCCATGTGTGCATGGAAGATAAGAAAGTGAGCATCGATCGAGCAAGTCCATTGTCTGCACAAAAGTGAAAGTCCGTTGGGACTCTGGATGCATGTGATGCTTGATCACATGTACACCATTTGACTAAAACCATGAACCAAGACAAGTTATAACTTGAATTGATCGCAAAAATTGAACCCTTGGTCATTGTGGTTGTCTTTTGGCCGAGCAAGGGTGCGCACACACCCATGTGTGTGTTGGTCACTTGTTACAACAAACCATGAAACCCTAGACCACCATTGTCTTATATATACCTTTCTATAACACACATTAGGTCATTTATTCTTTCCATAGCCTCACCAAAAAAATTTCATCTCTCTTCTCCCTCTCTCTAGCTCATGACAACAAACACCCTTAATAGGGTTTCAATATCTTTGATTTCTAGCAAGATACAAGTATACCAAGTTAATTTCTAAGGTTTTCTA
>BQNB010059938.1:6664-37118 GCA_026074375.1 Tanacetum coccineum | reverse complement strand
CGATAATATTATATTCGGTTTGACTTGTTAAGACATGTGTAATGAATTTTCCAAAATCATGCTTGATGAGTTCTATATGAGCATGATGGGTGAACTTAACTTCTTCCTTGGATTACAAATAAAACAAATGGACGATGATATATTCTTTAATCAATCTAAATATATTAAACAAATGCTTAAGAAATTTGGCTCAGAAGAATCTAAACCAATGAAAACCCTCATGTCCTCCGATACTAAACTCACAAAAGACGAAGAGTGTGAGTCGGTAGATAGTACCAAGTTTCGAGGCATGATAGGTAGTTTTTTTTATACCTAACAACAAGTAGGCCCGATATCATGTTTAGTGTATGCCTTTGTGCCCGCTTCTAAGAGGCTCCCATAACCTATCACCTTAAAGCGGTTAAGCGTATCTTCCGATACATTAAAGGCACTATGCACTTAGGATTATGGTATCCTAAGGGGACCGGCATAGAAACCGTATTATATGTCAACTCTGATCATGCGGGAGATTATGTGGACCGAAAGAGCACTAGCGATATTTGCACGTTCGTGGGATGTTATTTGACATCTTGGTTCTCGAAGAAACAACCCGCTCTTTCTATATCCACTACCGAAGCCGAATGCGTAAGCGCCGGAAAGGCATGTCAGCAAGCACTATGGATGAAACAAGCTCTCATCGACTACGATGTAGGACTCGACGACGTTCCCATAATATGCGACAACAAAGGCGCGATTGACCTTAGCAAAAACCCGGTGCAACATTCTCGTACCAAACACATCGAAATACGTCACCACTTTCTTCGTGATAATGTCCAGAAAGGACATATCTCAATCGAAAAAGTGCCGTCCGTTGACAATATTGCCGACATTCTTACTAAACCCCTTAAACGTGAATCGTTTAACTATCTACGTCTTGGTTTAGGAATGATGGAACACATTCCATAAATCATGTTAGTCCGCTTCTCTTTCTTCTGTCTCAATTCTAGTCCGCGTCCATCGTGTGTAACAATTTTACAAATTTCATCCTAAGCCTTTTTTAAATATTTTTAATTCGCGAAATGCAAATTAATTAGTCACTCTTCCTTGTAAATTCGTGTCAAAATTTAAAAGTCCAAAAATTCGTACTGATGGCGGCCCCCATATCTCAGGCGGCCCCAAAGCTTATTCGGGCGACCCTCTAATCGATATGGGACCGCCACCAGCAGATACCAAATATTTACACGTAGTCAATTTTTTTTCAAAACTCACAACCAAACACTCTTCTTCCCTGCTGGTGCGACGAATACGAACCAAAACAACCCAAAACTCAAAATCAACCACTAAAACACTAATTGACGATTAAATCATCACTAATAATCATTCCTAAACATCATAAAGATCATCAATTATGACAATGCCTCGAATAACCGGATTAGATCACCAAAATACTCGTAACTACATCCCACTCATATCAAATGAATTCAATCAACCATTAAGAAACACCATTGCAATCCTTGAAAAACGATACTTTCATGAGGGCATGGTTTCGTGAGGTCAAATTTTTTAAACGATGAGTTATATCGTGCTAAAGTTTGATTTAATTGGGTTTTTGATTATTTGTTGAGATAAGCGAACAAATTGTTCCTTATTTTGTTCTCGAGTTTTATAGTCAACTCACATTTGACTATAACTCTAAGGGTCATTTTATGGTCAACTTTGTCATACAAAGTAAGTCATTCTCTCTCACTCTCGAGGAATTCGGTCAAATCTTGAAAATCCCTTTCAAAGATCAAGTGTCACACACCGACATGTGGTTACTCGACTACTTGTCAATAAGTGCTCCAAAGTATAGGTCGTACAAAACCACCCCTTCCCACACCTAAATGTCTCATGTCTCTTATTCTATGTCCCTCACAAGGGTCAAGTCACTCGTATCCAAAACAGAAACCCGTTGTCGTAGTAAAATGAATTTTAAACCCGCTAAATTCAACCGCTTTTGAAACCATGGGTTGATATATTTGGCTGGAAAATGTCATTTTGTTAGGAGGTCATCAGGATCAGGGTCTGCGTGTCTTTTTTTTTATTTTTTTTTCTTACCCCAATTCCCACCAAATCCCCCCTTTTTTTTTTTTTTTTTTTTTTCTTCTTCTCATATGCTGTATTGCATTAAAACCTCCACTCCATACAATCTAGCATTCTTTATTCTTAAATGAATGGTCAAAACAAAACTAAGGAACTCTTGCCTTATGGAATGCTTTTGACTAGATTGTTCAAACATGCTGTGTCCGTCTTTCCTGAGTTAGCTATCTGATCATACAATCTTATCGATCGAGTCATGCATCCCCTCGCTCCTCATTATGAGAGAAAGACGCGATCGAATCATGGCAAGAAAAGACCTCGTGATTCAAATGCTAGCTCTTCTTCCACCACTTAAAATCATCCATTCTCATCTCATCCATTGGATGGCACTGTTGATGTAAATGATGATGAATCGTTTCATTCCAATTCATCCTCCTTCTCATGCTCAAGTTGAATTTCACTCAAGCTTTTGTCATTGTTGCAAATATTCTAGACACCAATTCTACTCCTTGAGAAATGAAATCAACTTTATTCAATTTCTTCTCACCCGTCTCATACCTCAAACTCGCACTCCTCCAAATCATGTGTTACTAACCTCATCTTTTTCCCTCTTTTAATTATCTTCTCGTATGATTTATCTATCTAAATTAATTGTCGTCCCATCTTTGATTATGGCATCTTCTACATTTCAAAATTCCACATTGTGTAGCTTTCTATGCGTTAATATGGCTTTTACTTTATGCCTTATCTACTTTACCCCTTTTTACTAATGATTCATATCATTATAGTATGATTTTTATCTTATCTCTTTTATAGTTTTAATTGCAATGAATTCTTCTTGTATGAAGTTTCTTAAGTAATGAATGTATAACTACTTCTGTTTTAACTTGCCATAATTGCTATCTTGGTAAGTTGGAATATTGTCTTGCCTTGTACCTCGTAACCTTGTTTTGTGTAGCAGACAATTTTCATAATTCGATCCTTGGTGCCACAAACGAGGGGGAGTACATTAATGGGGAGTATTGATATCATCGACTCTTTTTTTCTACAACATTCGACGATCATCCTTTTGATTCGACAAAAAGGGGGAAATTGAATAAAATCATTAAAATCTTGAAACATTTTGATTTTATACAAAACGAGTTTATATTTTGTCATCATCAAAAAAGAGATTGTTAATACAAATAAATGTCTAAAAAAGTTATTTGTAACACCCCAAAATGGGATCGCAGCGGATAAGGATCCAGGGGAATGTTACTTCAAGATCAACAGATCAAGATTTATAAAAAACGACACAAAGTCGTTTTTAAAATGATACATTAGATTTATAAATAAAGACTTATTACAAAAGCTTATAGATCTTACTTGTTCTTTGTTTATTATTACAAAAGGACAACATGGATTTCCTAAAACCATGATGCACATAGTCTTTCACAGTGCAATCCAAAAACATAATCCAAGCTCCTTGGCATCTCGTAGCCCTTATGACCTCCTGAAACAATTGCTTAAAACGTCAACAACATGTTGTGTGAATTCATAGGTTTATGTATTTATATTATGCAAGGACCGCAAGTCGTTCCCGTGATGCTTACAACGTATGCCAACAATCACAAACAGATTACTGTTGCACCTAAAAAAAGGCCTCATGACACGAAGCTCAACCTATATCTTTGCTATTTTAGCAGTTATTTTTGCCGTACAGATGTTGTAACCACATAATCCAAGTACGACATGGTCAATGTTCGTTCAAGTGATAGCTAATCACCCAACGCGGAGGTTAATCCCAATTGATCTTATTTATAACATTCGCGCTCACATATTGTAATTAACAATACCATCTATGCAATTACAGTTATGATAAATGGGTCTCAGGAGGGTTATCGTACTTCAGGCAAACATAATCAATATATCTTCAACACTTGAGGCAATTATAAAACAATGCTGTTCTTACCCCAACTAATAATAATTCAGTATATAACTGTATATAAGTGGGGGCTATGTACTCACTTGAGTACAGATAGTCAATTCACACAGATAAACGTCACGCCAAATCGTGCATGATGCAACCTATTTAATAATGTCGTAAAGTACGAGTACTTTAATTATTAACATTGGATCATAATCTTAAGTCTATACCCATCGTTATATCGTTCGGGCTATATAATTAAAGAGGTCATGATTAGGACGTACGAGGAGTTTGGCCACTTTATAATCGTAAATAACTACTCATCGATACGCCATACGAGAGGCCTCATTATGAAACTCCTTTAGTAATATGCACTTTGATAACCACTTAATTTTATTATATAGATAATCACCGGACTAATCGTTTTTGTAAATAATATTTTTAAAGTGGAAAACGTTTATAAGTATACTTTTCGTTAAAAATGACCTAATTTTGGTCGTTTTAGCCCGTTGATCGCGTTCTTACGTCACGTCTTCGTAGTAAGACGAGTGATCAAAATTTACATTTTAAAGTCTTTTAATGGATTCTGCCGTATGAATAGTATAATTATGTTCATTGTTTATAAAATTACTTTTATAAACTTTATTTATCGGAAATGTCGTAGTTTATTTCTCGTTATAGTTCCGTTTTAGCGATTTTGCATGTACGACTCTCGTAATCGAAAGTTATTTCATATTTAGGTTTTTAACTCAAACCTACTGCCATGGAATAGTAACTTTTCATAATAATAGTTTTATAAGTATTTATAGTCGTAAACTCGTTTTTACGTATCTTTTTGATTACTAGTTCGGTTTTTCGAGTTTTTCTTATCATTTTGGAATCGTACAATGAGGGTATTATTTTTATAAAAATATCTTTACCTACTGTCTAAGATTCGAATTTAGAACAGCCCCTAAGGCATTCATGTATGTTTCTTTATAATAACCTTGTTTTTATGTATTATTAAACTTGTGTTTACTATAAAAACTCTTAAAAACAACTGTGACACTTGTGAGTCTTATAATAAGTTCAATATTCATCCATGTCCTTGTAAATTCTATTGCACAATGTTCTACCCTTTAACTTTCTATTACTTTCTTTTGTATTTACTATTAGACTAACTTTAAAACCCCTAATTAGTCTTAACATGTTTATACTTAAACCATATGTTAACCTTCTTTATAGATCTATTTTTCCATGATCTTATAACTTTAGGACATGAGAAATAAGTGTTTAAACTTGATAAACTCAAATAAACACACATTTTAATCATTTAAAACGTCCTTGTGGTGTATATATGGCTATATTTAACATGTAACACATAAAATCATAGAATATAAGTATAAAGGAATTAGGAGGAAAAAATCTTAGTAAGGATGTACAGAGATGAAGAGATAAGTTCTAAACCCGTGTTTAGATTCAAAACCAAGCTTTCAAGCTTATAACCTAGATTGGTTCCAAAACCATATTCTTTCCTTTTTCTTATTATTACTTGCAAAATGATGAACCATGCTTGCAAAACCCCTTAGAATACCTTAAGTATGTTGTGTTCAGGGTGTTTTATAAAATTTACAAAATCAATGTATGGATATTGTTTTAATGGGTTTTTTGTGCCGTGAGTTTTGGGATAAGAAAGGAAGAAAGAAATTTCAATCTCCTTCACCACCATTATACAATCCACTAAAAGATCAAATGATCAACCAACTTCACAACATCTCCACCATCCTTGATTCACACACTAACCTATCCAATGCCTACATTCATGTACCACCTTCACCACCACCACAACCAATTCATCCTCCTTCTCATGCTCAAGTTGAATTTCACTCAAGCTTTTGTCATTGTTGCAAATATTCTAGACACCAATTCTACTCCTTGAGAAATGAAATCAACTTTATTCAATTTCTTCTCACCCGTCTCATACCTCAAACTCGCACTCCTCCAAATCATGTGTTACTAACCTCATCTTTTTCCCTCTTTAATTAATCATTCTCATATGATTAATCTATCTAAATAATTGACCGTCCATCTTTTGATTATGGCATCTTCTACATTTCAAAAATCCACTAGTGTAGCTCTATGCGTTAATATGTCTTTACTTTATGCTTATCTACTTTATCTTCTAATGATTCATATCATTATAGTATGAATTTATCTTATCTCTTATTTAGTTTTAATTGCAATGAATTCTTCTTGTATGAGTTTCTTAAGTAATGAATGAAACTACTTCATGATTTAACTTGCATAAATTGCTATCTTGGTACCAGTTGGGAATATTGTCTTGCACTTGTACCTCTAACCTTGTTTTGTAGCAGACAATTTTCATAAGATCGATCCCTTGGTGCCCCAAAACGAGGGGGAGCATACATTAAAGGGGAGTCTTGATATCGTCGACTTCTTTTTTTCTACAACAATTCGACGATCATCCTTTTTGAATTCGACAAAAAGGGGAGAAATGGAATGAAACTCATTAATAATCTTGAAACATTTAATTTTATACAAAATGAGTTTATATTTTCTCATCATCAAAAAGGGGGAGATTGTTAATACAAATAATGTCTAAAAATGTTATTTATATTTTTTGACTTCTCAATGTTTTGATAATAACAAAATGTAAAAACGTTTACGATAAAAATAAATGTTTACAAATTATTAATCGTAAAATTTCATTTCTAAGATTAGTAATCACTTAAGGTATGTACAAACAAATCATTAAGCATGATTAGTGATCAAGAAAATATTTTTTCTTAACCATCACATTCTTATAAAAGCATTTTCACAAAAATAAATATACAAAATATATTTTAATTAAATGAAAAGTTTTATTTAAAACTTAAATTTGAAATTCAAATTTTCCCTCCAAAATAAAAGCTTCCATACCAGATACAACATTCCCCACAAAAAGACAAAAATAGGAGCAGAGTCTACTGGGCGGCCCCTTTATAGGTTTGGCGGCCTCCAGATATATCTGGGACCGTCGGGACCGCCTGTAGATGACCGTTGGGATTCCTGTCTATAAATACTGCACTATTTCTGGCAGAAAAACACACCTCTTTGCACGAATTTTTCCAGTCTTCTTTCTCTCTCAAAAAACATTCTTTCTCTCACTAAATCTCTTGATCACTAACATTGTTTGATCTTGTTTCAAGTGATCTAATCTCTTCTTCTCATCATTCGCCGGCTCACATAAATGTACTTAAAACTACAACTATGCAATTGACAGTTCATGATAATGGCTAGGAGGGTTATCGCTACTTAGGCAACACATAATCATTATTATCTTCAAAACGTCTGTCCAATTATAAAAACAAAGTTGTTCTTACCCCAATATATTAATATAATAAGTTCAGTTAAAACTATAAAAGGTGGGGCTATGACTCACCTGAGTACAGATTGCTCAAATATAACTCAGAAAACGTCCACAAAATCGTGCGATGCAAACTATTTAAATAAGGTACCGTGATAAGTACCGAGTACTTTAATTAATAACATTGAATAAATCTTATAGTTGTCAAATCGTACTATCAGTTCGGGCTTCATATTAAAGAGGTTTCATGACATGACGTACGAGGAGTTTAGGGGCACTTTAATTGTATCCAACTACTCATCGAGTTACGCCATCCGAAGAGGCCTCATTATGAAACTCACCTGTAATATAGCATTTGTTAACCACTTAATATTGTATATAGCATATTCTCCGACTATCGTTTAGCTAAATTAATATTTATAAAGTGATAACGTTTATTAATATTACTTTTCGTTTAATAATGACCTAATTTGTCGTTGTTTTAAGCCCGTTGCTCGCGTTTCTTACGTCCACGTCTTTCGTAGGTAGTAGATGACGTGATCAAAATATTACATTGTAAAGTTTTTAAGATTTGCGATGAATAGTAGAATTACTGTTCATAGTTTATAAAATTTCTTTTTAAACTTTTAATTATCGGAAAGGGGGGAAAAAATGTCGTAGTTTATTCGTTTTTAGTTCGTTTTTAGCGTTTCTCTGCATGTACGATCTCAGTATCAAAGTATATATATATTTTAGGTGTTTAAACTCAACCTTACTGCCTTATGAATTAGTAACTTTTTTATAAAAATAGTTTATAAAGTTATTTATAGTCGTAAACTCGTTTTTAACGTATCTTTTTCGTTATAGATCGGTTTTTCGTGTTTCTTTTCATTATGGAAATCATATGAGGCGTATTTTTTTATAAGAATATCATTACCTACTGTTTCTTAAGATTCGAATTTAAGACAGCCCCTAAGCATTCATGTATGTTTCTTTATTATAAAAACCTTGTTTTTATGTATCTTATTTACTTAGTAGTTTACTATAATACTCTTAAAAAACATTTGGACACTTGTAGGTACTTATAATAAGGGTTCAATATAATCCTTAGTCTTGTAAATTCATTGCAAAACAAGTTAATCCTTTAACTTTCATTACTTTCATTTGTTTATTTTACATTAGATAACTTTAAAACCGCTAATTAGTCTTAAACATGTTTATACTTAAACCATAAGTTAACATCTTTATAGATCTATTTTTCATGATATTTACTAACATTTGGTCATTGAGAATAAGTGTTATAAAATGATAAACTCAAATAAAAACCATTTTTACACATTTTTTTTTTTTTTTTTTTTTTTAAAAAAAAATAAAAAAAAAAAATAACATAAAAAAAAAAAAAACAAATTAAAAAATAAAAAAAAAAAAAAAAAAAAAAAAGGTTTTTTTTTTTTTTTTTCCCATTAGTGGTGATTATGGTCATATTTAACATGTAAAAACAACATAAACTCATAAGAATATAATAGTATAAAGGAATTAGGGATAACCTTGTAATGTATGTAAGAGATGAGAGATAAGTTCTAACCGTGGTTTAGATTCACAACAAGCTTTCAAGCTTATAACCCTTAGATTAGGTTTCCAAAACCCTAATCTTTCCTTTTTCTTTTATTCTTGCAATGATAAACAATGCTTGCAAACACTTTGAGTACTTATAGTATGTTGTGTACTAGGGTTGTATAATTTTACAAAATCAAAGTATGATTTTGTTTTAAAGGGCTTTGCCGTGGGTTTTGGGGTGTAAAAGAGAGAAAGAAAAATGAATTTTGTTAAGTGAAAGAGTATGTAAACTTTACTTATGCATGCATGAGTATTTATAGTCAAAATATCTTCCTAACTTAACCATGGTTACTTTCTAACTCTAGCTCATGGTTAACTAATCAAGTTGATAAAGGTGTAAGAGTACTTTCTTCAAATATCTAGATATTATGTATACTTGAAAAGTCTTGGTCTCATCCTCAAAAATTCGGCATAATGCATATATAGGTGATGTTATATTTATTATTTTGAGTATTGGGTATAATCGTGGGTATTCGTTTAGGCGTAGTTAGGTTTTGGAACTTCCGGGTATGCCTAAACGCATTTTATTACGAAACGTAAGCATTTTACGTAGCCGATAAAAATAAGATGAACAAAGTTATTAATTATCCTCATAATAATCATATAACACTTGCTTGATGTAAACATTTAATTGTTTAATGCCCGTTTACATTAAATGATCATTTTTAGTTTACGCGATTTAACTTAACGTTTACGGTTTAAGAGTAAACGCGTAAAACCCTAAAAATAAATTGTGAATTACATAATGTCATACAATGACCTAAAATACGAGGTGTTATATTATTTATATTCTTCGACCTCTCAATGTTTTGATAATAACAAAATGTAAAAACGTTTACGATAAAAATAAACGCTTACAAATTATTAATCGTAAAATTCCATTTCTAAGATTAGTAATCACTTAAGGTATGGACAAACAAATCATTAAGCATGATTAGTGATCAAGAAAATATTTTTCTTAGCCATCACTTTTTTACAAAAGTATTTTTACAAAAATAAATATACAAAATATTTTCTAATTAAAAGAAAAGTATTATTTAAAACTTAAATTTGAAATTCAAAATTTCCCTCCAAAATGGAAGCTTCCATACCAGATACAACCTTCCTCACGAAAAGACAAAAACAGGAGCGAAGTCTACTAGGCGGCCCCCTTATAGGCAAGACGGCTCCCAGATATATCTGGGACCGCCACCAGCTAGCCGTTGGAAATCCTGTCTATAAATACTACACTATTTCTGGGAGAAAAAAGAGACCTCTTTGCACGAATTTTTCCAGTCTTCTTTCTCTCACTAAATCTCTTGATCACTAACATTGTTTGATATTGTTTCAAGTGATATAATCTCTTCTTCTCATCTCTCCTCTCTATCAAGTGCAAGAGAAGAACATTCGTATTCGTCAAGAAACGAATTGTTATTTAGTGATCTCTTCTCTCTTCTTCTAAGTATCAAATCTCTATTGTAATTATCTTGTGTAATTGTGTGACTCAGATTGTGTGTAAATCTGATAGTGCAGATCTTGTGAGTGTATAGTGTTTGTAAAGTGGTAGTTTGGTTCTAGCCAAGATTAGACTCGACATTTAGCTTAGTGTCAGAAAACAACGTAAGCGACGTGTAAACAGTTTTCTCCGCATGAAGGGAGCTTGTTGACATAGTGAAATCTCAAGTAGGATACTCGGGGAGTGGAGTAGGGCGAAGAAGAGCTTCGTAGCCGAACCACTATAAATCTTGGTATCTTGGTTTGATTGTTCATTCTCTCATCTCTTTATGTAATGTTGTGATTTTTATTTAGTAGTAGTTTAGATATTTACATTGTTGATTGGTAGAACATACAACTCGAATCTAAGTATTTTTAAAGCAAACTTTTAAAACGTAAAACGAATATGTAAACTATTTAACCCCCCTTCTAGTTTCCACATATTAGTTTTCTTAATTTGCAGTTAAGAAAAACCATCAGTCATATTGTTTTGTGTTGTACCTTGCACACAATTAAGATTTCTCCCACTTGTGTAGGCAACAACACTATGCATAAAACAACACTACGCTAGTTAGTTTGTTTTTGTCGACAATATGGTAGTGTCCCATATAGAATATGAATTAAGTCAAGATCAAATCATATTAGCATAGTTAGTGTATACATAACTCTTTCGATTTATAAGGAATCGTGCATAACTATCTTATAGATAACCTAACAGGAAGCGTCATAAGAAAGACGACCTATTATCAAAAATAATATGCGGTAATTCTTACTAAATGAAGATTTTTCACACTTGGAAAGTAATTTGTTATTTCAAGGCAAGCCAAAAATTTTACGAGACACTTACAAGGTAAAAAGCTCATAGATACCACTGAATTTAGAGAACATTGCAAGTGTGTTATCTTTATTCATAAAATGCATCACCCCCACTAGATCAAACAACATTATGAGTGTTCCTTTACTAGTGTGAAAAGTAAATAGCAATTTATTTATCTTTCCATTTCTTGAATGTCTACACATTATTTCTAATGTGAGTCGCATGGACTAGTAAGTAAGTACTTAAATATTGTCACACCCCGCTAAAACGGAAACACGAGGCGTAACACGATATGCATAGTCACAACACATTAATGTCACAATAAAGAATATCTAAAATGCAATAACATTAAATAAATCAAAATGTTATGACGATACCTGACACAAGAGGGGACTTACATCGAGGTTAATCGTAACCAAAACAATACATAGTCATATAGACAAAAATCCAAAATAACAAAGTACCAAATACGAAAGTATATCAAACATGAAATGTAAATATTAACTAGTTACTCTTCGATGCAGGGAACCTAAAGTCTCACTAGCCAAGCAGTCTCAACCTCTTAAGCTTCTCTACCTTCACCTAAAAATAGATACTCTCAAGTGTTAACATTACGTTGGTGAGCTCGTAGGTATAAATATAAAACAAATAATAAGATGTGAATAGATAAATTCAATGGACAATTAAAAAGGTTATGAACTCGCACTATCAATGTTACCAAATGAAACTTGTATCACAACACACCATATCATATCACAGGTTGGCGTTACCTTCTATCCCAAACTCAAGCTAGCATAGCTGATGTACGGTCGTTGTAGGACTTCAACAAAAAGTTTTACAACTCCCTAGGCAGTGTACCTAACCGTTGTATTATAGTATATGCAAGACTCAGTTGTTATCGTTCTCTAAGGGAATAGGTTGGAAATGCTCGAACAGAATCTAACAAAGGTCTACGGGGTTGAGAGAATATTCTTTTTGTATTTTTATGTTTTTATAAAAGCAGGTAAATATCATTGGTTGAGAGGTTGGTTGGTTTTTAACTAATTAAACTAATTATAAATCTAAACTACTTTGGTGATAATTTATATGGTAAACGAACGTATTTACTTAATGATGAATGTAACACCCCCAAAAATACAACAATGCAGCGGAATACCACATGGGGTGCTACTTCATAATACACATTTCCTAAGTCATGAACGAATTACACGAACCCGCCTTCTATGTAACATTCCGTTAAGGCAACGCACAAATAAGGTAGTAAGAAGACTATTACAAGGACTAAGAGTACATTACATGCAATTAAAATATCTTAAAAGGGATCAACCATATTAAGGGTAAGGTAGTATGAAGACTGTTACCGATGGTATCCTTTTCTTAACACACTCGGTATTTCTTTAGAACGTGTATGCCACTTAATATCTTTATGGCTAGTGTATCTAAAGCCTAACACGCACGACAAAAAATCCATCACAAGAAGCACAATTAAAAGGAACTACAACAGATTTCATGCAATCATAAGTAAATACTAATAGATCTAGCCTTGCATGGTAAATAAAGAAGAAGAACAAGAATCTATCCCAAAACGCATAGACATATTAAGTGATAAAGGATAAATGAACTTCACTTGATTAAATAATGCAGTTGAGGCTGTTACAAGAGGGTTTTGACACCCTAAAGACGAGCCCAAAGGCCGCTAAATTCGTCTTCTAAAACCAGGGTTCGTCTCCTAAAAGTTACACACTAAAAAACCTAAAACGAGTTTGTATATATAGAGATCAAACCGTGACGACGTCATAAAATTCCTGACGCCATCGCTTCAATGAAGCTTCTAGGGTTTCATTTGAGGCGGCTACATTATGACGCCATTGTGAAATTCCTGACGCCGTCTTGATCAAGTTCTGACGCCGTCGCAAGCGTTGGCGACGCCGTCTCCACCGTCTGAAGGACTGTTTCTTTAAGAGATTTGGTGTAGAGTCGTAGTCTTGTCCGTTTCTTCTCCAAGTGAGCCTAAGTCACGTGTTATTCCTCCAAAAGCCATCCAAGGGCTAAAAACACAAAAACAAACGATTAAACACATAATCTAAGCATATTTGCATGATTTAGGGGGTTAAATGATCTAGAAAAATATATAAAATGACACATCATCAAATACCCCTACACTTGGGATTTGCTTGTCCTCAAGCAAATGACCTTTTCTACATAGACAATAGCAATATTGGGGGCATTAAACCTACTCTTTAAAAGAAGTTTATGACACAACTTTCTAGACCTCGTAATTAAAAGCACGAAAAACATATACTAGCACCTCACATAAGTGTTTGGATTCTCTCTTTCTCTCAGGTGTATAATGAATTATAACGATATGGGAAACGAGAAAATATCACTCATTACCTGTCGTAGCATGCAAATTACCATAGGCTTGGTAAAGGATCAAACCTCCACCGCTAGGCGCAAATACTAGAAATTACTATCAAAGAGGTCTTTTAAAGAGTTGTGATGTGCATGTGTAAGATAACATTAATGGAAACGAAAACAGATGGATATATTTAGGGGTGACTTTTTGGGTGAATTTGGGGTGAAGTGGTTAGTTAATTACTTACAAGAATACACGTTGATTGGGTTGCTAAGCCAAAGACTCGGACAAAGATATACAAACTCTACACAACTCTACATCAATCTCTTTTCTTTTTCTTTTCTATTTTTTTGAATAAACATAATACATAACTTGGGGTTTATAAACACACCCCTACACTTGAGTTTTTGCTAACTCATAATTACAATCTAACTATGACCCGAATTGAGATGGATCAACATAACATGGAGACCATCGAACAAATATAGGGGTAATGATTTAAATTTTCTTCCCTATTCTTCTACAAAATAAATACTACCATGAATCCCAATCGTCCCAAAACTGTATTTATAAGGATAATGACTTAGCAACCGTGTACTCAAATAATTAACGTGGGTTAAAACAATAATGTACTAAAAACGAGTACATATAGGGTAGGCTAAGGCGATTTGGGTATAATAATTGGTTCAAGGGTTTCAATGCTCTTCATTAATAGTCTGGATTAACCAAAAAATTACAAGAACCGTGAAAAGGATAGGCTCGGAGCGTTGTACTAAGGGAGTCTTGCACTAAAAATGAGTGCAAAGCACGGGTGTGGGATAGTTATATAGTCGATGTGACCATCATAACAATTACAAGTTTAAAACATGGGTTAATCCTAGTGTCTCTTATCATTTAGAAAATCATAATTCATACTATGCGATCTCAGGATGCATCACAAAAACAAGTTCTAGAATTTAATACACTACCCGTACACTCATATAATTTTAAACCGATACCAATGCTCCAAAATAGGCGACGAAACCACATATACACATCTATAACGATGAAATAGATACACATGATTGCTCACTCCTTAAATCAAGAAAGCCAAAGGTAAAATAATCTTGGGTATCAAATATGGATCCTCGAATTCCTATAGATCTAAAGGCGAACCTCACATTTTTGGGGTGGAATTTGAGGGTTTTTGTGCTAGTCATACCAATTCCTATCCATGAGATGCTAACAATACTCGGTTTTTGTCAGTATGTGACATAATTTTTTTTTAAAATTTTGGTTAAAATTACCGTCTATGCTATGTTTTGATATATTACTCATCATTTTAAGGACAGAGCAAATGGAAATTGAAGGAATAGTTTCTAAGGCTTATTTTCTCCTATACTTAAGATGAACATTGTCCATAATGTTCTTAAAAGTACCTATAAAACGAATAAAAGGAAAAGAAAACAAGTAAAAGAAACTAGTACTCCCTTAGTTTGCTCAATAATGGAGAAGAAACATGCGATAACTGGTTAAATCATCATCCAAGAGTCATCCTCCTGAAACTTCCTAAGAACTTCCGGGTTTCTTCTCATCAACCTGTAAATCAAAGACAAAGACAACTACACCTGGCGTAAAATCAGTGGGATAATGATATATACAACGAAACTTTTAGGGTTGACTCTATAAAAGCAGTAAAGATAGGGTGAATGTGTTAAAGTAATCAAGGTTTTTGCAGGTTTTTAAGAAAATTACAAATTCTGGAAATTATGCAAAATTATTTTTCAAAAATAATAAAATAATTCAAATTTTCACAAGCTGGAGACCTGACGCTGTCTTCAGCCTCTGTGAAAACTTCACCTTCGTTTTCTTGGAAAAAATAAATTTCTACACGCAATTCTATTAGTTATTTCCTGTAAAAATACTGCATAAAACCTGAGATTAATTATCACAAATTACATGACTCGAAACTGATGCGAATTAATCTAAACAATTTATTTTATACGTTTGAATTGGTTCTTATAAACCGGATATTTTTCCCTACACTTATTTGATGCAAAATACCTTTGATTAAAATTAAGACGAAGTTAAAAACAAAACAAAGCATGATTACAAATGATTCAAACACATAAGAATAAACAATAAAGAGTTAAAACACAAGACACTCCTAAATGCGGGAAAATAAATATTGGGTTGCCTCCCAAAAAGCGCTTTTCTTTATTTATAAGTCTTGTAGCTAGACTCGAATTCACACGTCTAGGTGTCATGGAAATGATCCAAACGGATGTCCCTACCTGGACACCCTCAGCATTGAATTACTTGACGTGTGCCTACACCGGATGCCCCCACCTGGACACCCTCAGCATTGAATTACTTGCAACATACAACCGGAGCTAATCCATAATCATAACATATAGTATGTGTTTACGTTTAAAAACTAAACCAGGTATTGTATCTCCTCGCGAGATATATAAATGAGTATGTAAACCAAACAGGTAATCAACCATGTAAATGCGTTGTAAACATGTATGCAGACGAGTTGAAAATGAGCACGCAACGAGTTTAAATCAAACACGAAATTGAATTTGTAACAAGCATGTTCTCACCCCAAAATATATGTAAAACATGTAAAACGTGGGGCTATGAACTCACCTTGATGTTGAAGAACGATTGATAGGTAGGCATCTAATTCACATTGATGATGAAGAATGATTGACAGATAGGCATCTAATATGCACAATACGAACGGAAGACGAAGCTGCCTGACCGTGAAGATGCAGCTTATCTTAACGGCTAAGTCCCACTAGCCTATGATAATGCATTTGGGTTTCCCGATGAATGGTTACATCAACGCCACACGTTGATAAAGATTTAGATTTAACGTTGTAATGGTTTGGTGGTTGGTTAAATAAATAAATTGAAAATATACCCCAAAGTGTGTAATATATATTCTATATATATTACATATGAAAAATTAAACCATTGTATAACTCGTACCGCGAATTATATAATAAAAACAGACAACTCAAGGATTAATGTGAACTGTATAATACTTTGCTAGTATTATATAAAAAGTGAGAGTAAATAATTAAACCAATTATTTCGACAACTCATTTAATTATTAAAAAGTCCTTGTAGACACACGTCTTTAAGTTATAAATTAAACACACAACGTTTGTAAAACTTTTACAATAGTTATGGTGTTACCTTCTAGCTGAAAATTATAAAATATAAAATAATATTTTATAAACTTATATTTCGTTTCCTCGACAGGTCGCGTCTAAAATGGTTATCTCAATGTAAAAGTATAGTTTTTCGTTCGTTGTCAAGTTATGATGTAGTTATATTTTAATATACCTTAAAATATAACTTTAATGTCTTTATCGGTTTCTAAAATATTATAAGTTTTAGTAAACCATTACTAAATATAGAAATTTATATAAAATTTCTTCATGACTTTCCCGTTTATATAACGTTTTCCGTTTTCTTAAAACTCTACGTTTTCCCTTTAATCAATATATATTGAAATCATTCGTTTTTCAATATTTCAAATGCACGCGCTTTCTAGTTATAATATATATGTTGCAAGTATTCACGTTTCCATTTTTCCAACTCCCGCGTTTATCAGATATGACATATATATTCACGTTGTTATATCGAAACTCACAAACTAATAAATATTGTATTTATATAACCCTTAACCGCCCTTTTGTTCCGATTTATAAATTATAAATCTCGTTAAAATTTTATATTCATAAAATTTTAATATATATTTATTGTTAATTCATCTTAACTCACTTAATAAATATTATATTTATTTAACCATTTTAAAAACCACCAAATAATAGTTATCCAGTTTTAATATTTATTAAAACTTAAGTTATTTTTATTTGTCGTTTTGATAATATAAACCAAACAAACCCTCGTTGTTTCCTCGTTGATCCAAACGCGCCCTACTCGTGCCAAACTCAAAACAAACACCCCTATTTGCTATAAACCCAACGCACCCTAGTCGACTGACCCGCGAAACAAACGCACCCTAGTTATGCTTAATCCGAACCAAACACCCCCGTTTGGCTGCCACTATACCAAACGGGCCCTAATTTGTTACAAACCAAACGGACCATAAACTGAGTAAGACCAAACGGACCCCCATTGGTGTATAACTCGCAACCAACACACCCTCGTGGTGTGGGGCTGCCAAACGCACCTTTTTGTGGTGCAACTTGTTGAACCAATCGCACCCCTTATTGATTTATAACAAACCAAACGCAGCATCATGCTGCTGACCCGACCCCGAACACACCCCTATTTGGGTTAAGGCCAACTCGACACACCATTTTTGGGTGGTAACAAACCCACAAACCCGACACCCCGGCTGTTTGACAGCCATGACGACACGAACCAAACCCACCCTTATTTCGCAAACAAACCAAACACGCCCTTTTCTCGGCTGTTTTGAACACAAAACCAACGCATCCTCACCGGTGCTAAACTCACAACCCGACCCAACGAACCCACAACTCGAACACCCCGTGCGGCTGTGAACCCGCAAACCAACACACCCTTCGGCTGTCCCGACTGTCACCACAACAAACACACAACCAAACGAACACCCATGGTGATGTAAACCAACCCGACCCCGGCTGTGAACCCACGACAAACGCCCCCTTGGGCTATTTTGCATAACCAAAACGCACCCGTTTCTTGTTTACGATCCACCCGCACCCTTGTGGCGATATAAGACGAACCAAACACACCCCTCGTGGCTTTCTTGCTGCCACCCAAACCAAACACGTTCTTGGGGTGGACTGCCACGATGGTGTGGAGGTGGTGGTGTTATGGTGGCGAGTGGAGGAGAGTGAGGTGGTGGGTCATATAGATCCGGAGATGAAGATCATTCTTGGAGTTGGCCGGAAAAACTCACCGGAAAATTATTCCGGTGGCCGACGAGCGGCGGCGGCATGGTGGCTGGCCGGAGGCGGTGGCCGGCCGGTGGGGGAGTATGAGAGGGGAGGGAGAGAGTATAAAGAGTGTGTGTGTGTAAATAAGAGTTGGAAATGAAAGAAGTGAAGAAAAATGTATATATATATAGAAATTAATAAATGAAGTGGCAAGTTGATAATAGTCCGGGGTTCGTTTTGTAACTTTTACATATACTTTTTGATAAAAGAGGTTCGGGACTCATTCGAGCGACCTAACGGACGATTCAACTCTCGAAACTTGCGCCATTGTTTTCCGAATCATTTTTCTGATAAAAATGAGTATTTACTTGATAATGTTTCATAAATATTTTATAACATTTAATAAAA
Source organism: Tanacetum coccineum (assembly GCA_026074375.1). Classification (NCBI taxonomy): domain Eukaryota; kingdom Viridiplantae; phylum Streptophyta; class Magnoliopsida; order Asterales; family Asteraceae; genus Tanacetum; species Tanacetum coccineum. The sequence goes on along the minus strand of BQNB010059938.1, from coordinate 18,275 downwards.
TATCTGTTATTCATTTTGTGAACCGGTTTCGTATTGTCCGAAATAAAAAATGGATTTCAACCCGAGTATTCGCGTTATCCACAACGCTTTTCATTAAAATGATGAATAATTTATTTAATATTTTTATTAAATAAATACTGATAATTAAATAACAAAACAAATTTAATTATTTTTGTGGTTCCGCGTTGTATGTTATTCGAAAAATGTTTGCGGTGCTGTTTTAGCCCTTTTCGGCTCGTTTCCAGGTCTCGGGCAAAACTGAAAAGTTGTCAGGAATGTCGTTTCACATCGAATTGCTTTAGGGTCCGAGACGTGAAAACGTGTTTTAGATGGTTGCTCTTGTAAGTCAAGCCAGACCTAAAAGTAGAAGGGATAAAATAGTTATCTTAAAAATCCGAAAATTCTCGGATGTCACAATGAACTACTCCTTAGTTTGGTTCTCCTAATCCTGTTGATTTGTCACCCTTGTGATGATCTGTATAAGTATTTCCTAAGTCATGAATGAATTACACGAACCCGCCGTCTATGTAATATTCCGTTAAGGCAACGCACAAGTAAGGTAGTATGAAGACTATTACAAGGCCCCTAAGAGTATATTACATGCAATTAAAACACCTTAAGAGGGATCAACCATATTAAGGGTAAGGTAGTATAAAGACTATTATCGATGGTATCCTTTCTACACACTCGCGTTTCTTTAGACGTGTATGCCAATTTAATATCTTATGGCTAGTGTTCTAAAGCCTAACACGCACATCTATCACAAGAAGCAACATTAAAAGGATCTACAAACTAAGTTTCATGCAATCATAAGTAAATACTAATAGATCTAGCCTTGCATGGTAAATAAAGAGAAAGAACAAGAATCTATCACAAAACGCATAGACATATTAAGTGATAAAGGATAAATGAACTTCACTTGATTAAATAATGCAGTTGAGGCTGTTACAAGAGGGTTTTGACACCCTAAAGACGAGCCCAAAGGCCGCTAAATTTGTCTTCTAAAACTAGGGTCCGTCTCCTAAAAGTTACACACTAAAAAACCTAAAACGAGTTTGTATATATAGAGATCAAACCGTGACGACGTCATAAAATTCCTGACGCCATCGCTTCAATGAAGCTTCTAGGGTTTCATTTGAGGCGGCTACATTATGACGCCATTGTGAAATTCCTGACGCCGTCTTGATCAAGTTCTGACGCCGTCGCAAGCGTTGGCGACGCCGTCTCCACCGTCTGAAGGACTGTTTCTTTAAGAGATTTGGTGTAGAGTCGTAGTCTTGTCCGTTTCTTCTCCAAGTGAGCCTAAGTCACGTGTTATTCCTCCAAAAGCCATCCAAGGGCTAAAAACACAAAAACAAACGATTAAACACATAATCTAAGCATATTTGCATGATTTAGGGGGTTAAATGATCTAGAAAAATATATAAAATGACACATCATCAAATACCCCTACACTTGGGATTTGCTTGTCCTCAAGCAAATGGCCTTTTCTACATAGACAATAGCAATATTGGGGGCATTAAACCTACTCTTTAAAAGAAGTTTATGACACAACTTTCTAGACCTCGTAATTAAAAGCACGAAAAACATATACTAGCACCTCACATAAGTGTTTGGATTCTCTCTTTCTCTCAGGTGTATAATGAATTATAACGATATGGGAAACGAGAAAATATCACTCATTACCTGTCGTAGCATGCAAATTACCATAGGCTTGGTAAAGGATCAAACCTCCACCGCTAGGCGCAAATACTAGAAATTACTATCAAAGAGGTCTTTTAAAGGGTTGTGATGTGCATGTGTAAGATAACATTAATGGAAACGAAAACAGATGGATATATTTAGGGGTGACTTTTTGGGTGAATTTGGGGTGAAGTGGTTAGTTAATTACTTACAAGAATACACGTTGATTGGGTTGCTATGCCAGAGACTCGGACAAAGATGTACAAACTCTACACAACTATACATCAATCTCTTTTCTTTTTCTTTTCTATTTTTTTGAATAAACATAATACATAACTTGGGGTTTATAAACACACCCCTACACTTGAGTTTTTGCTAACTCATAATTACAATCTAACTATGACCCGAATTGAGATGGATCAACATAACATGGAGACCATCGAACAAATATAGGGGTAATGATTTAAATTTTCTTCCCTATTCTTCTACAAAATAAATACTACCATGAATCCCAATCGTCCCAAAACTGTATTTATAAGGATAATGACTTAGCAACCGTGTACTCAAATAATTAACGTGGGTTAAAACAATAATGTACTAAAAACGAGTACATATAAGGTAGGCTAAGGCGATTTGGGTATAATAATTGGTTCAAGGGTTTCAATGCTCTTCATTAATAGTCTGGATTAACCAAAAAATTACAAGAACCGTGAAAAGGATAGGCTCGGAGCGTTGTACTAAGGGAGTCTTGCACTAAAAATGAGTGCAAAGCACGGGTGTGGGATAGTTATATAGTCGATGTGACCATCATAACAATTACAAGTTTAAAACATGGGTTAATCCTAGTGTCTCTTATCATTTAGAAAATCCTAATTCATACTATGCGATCTCAGGATGCATCACAAAAACAAGTTCTAGAATTTAATACACTACCCGTACACTCATATAATTTTAAACCGATACCAATGCTCCAGAAAAGGTGACGAAACCACATATACACATCTATAATGATGAAATAGATACACATGATTGCTCACTCCTTAAATCAAGAAAGCCAAAGGTAAAATTATCTTGGGTATCAAAGATGGATCCTCGAATTCCTATAGATCTAAAGGCGAACCTCACATTTTTGGGGTGGAATTTGAGGGTTTTTGTGCTAGTCATACAAATTCCTATCCATGAGATGCTAACAATACTCGGTTTTTGTCGGTATGTGACATAATTTTTTTTAAAATTTTGGTTAAAATTACCGTCTATGCTATGTTTTGATATATTACTCATCATTTTAAGGACAAAGCAAATGGAAATTGAAGGAATAGTTTCTAAGGCTTATTTTCCCCTACACTTAAGATGAACATTGTCCCTAATGTTCTTAAAAGTACCCATAAAACGAATAAAAGGACAAGAAAACAAGTAAAAGAAACTAGTACTCCCTTAGTTTGCTCAATAATAGAGAAGAAACATGCGATAACTGGTTAAATCATCATCCAAGAGTCATCCTCCTGAAACTTCCTAAGAACTTCCGGGTTTCTTCTCATCAACCTGTAAATCAAAGACAAAGACAACTACACCTGGCGTAAAATCAGTGGGATAATGATATATACAACGAAACTTTTAGGGTTGATTCTATAAAAGAAGTAAAGATAGGGTGAATGTGTTAAAGTAATAAAGGTTTTTGCAGGTTTTAAGAAAATTACAAATTCTGGAAATTATGCAAAATTATTTTTCAAAAATAATAAAATAATTCAAATTTTCACAAGCTGGAGACCTGACGCTGTCTTCAGCCTCTGTGAAAACTTCACCTTCGTTTTCTTGGAAAAAATAAATTTCTGCACGCAATTCTATTAGTTATTTCCTGTAAAAATACTGCATAAAACCTGAGATTAATTATCACAATTACATGACTCGAAACTGATGTGAATTAATCTAAACAATTTATTTTATATGTTTGAATTGGTTTTTATAAACCAGATATTTTTCTCCTACACTTATTTGATGCAAAATACCTTTGATTGAAATTAAGACGAGGTTAAAAACAAAACAAAGCATGATTACAAATGATTCAAACACATAAGAATAAACAATAAAGAGTTAAAACACAAGACACTCCTAAATGCGGAAAAATAAATATTGGGTTGCCTCCCAAAAAGCGCTTTTCTTTATTTATAAGTCTTGTAGCTAGACTCGAATTCACACGTCTAGGTGTCATGGAAATGATCCAAGTCGATGATCTCTCTTGGATTCTCTTTTTCAGAAAGTTTTCTAGAGGTGGGGATTGATTGGAAGGTTTTGGTGAATTCTTCTCCGTCCGGATCAATTATCCTAATCTTGGCATGCCATGCCCCGTCTCTATTTTTGGGTAGTTTATCCCAGTTGATTGTATTTTCTATTAAGTCCTCCGATTCTTACATGTTTCCCTCAAGGTTTATGGGTAGAGCCCCTAAAAATTCTATCATTCTTCTAAACACTAGTTAGTCCTTAAAGGGATTGATCTCAACATCTTTAGCTATTTCCCATTCTCTAGGCAAATGACAATTCATGAATTCCTTCCTAACATAGTAAGAGGTTTGGGCACCTATACCATCTGAGCTAGGTCATAGTTTGTATGACTCTTTTTTACTTAACGTGGTCCAATAGGGTGCTTCCTCTTATACTGGATCAATTTCCTTTACTCCAAATACTGACCTAGTGATTCCTTCTTCGACCGCTATTTTGGTCTTCCTACAATCTATCACTGCGTTAGTGGTTGCTAAGAATCCTCTTCCCACTAGTAGAGGGGTTTCGGGGTCATTCTTCATGTCAATTACGTAAAAGTCGTTCAAGAGTTTTAGTTTTCCTATGTGAACTTCTATGTCTCTAACAATTCTAATAGGATAAGATTTGATTCCATCTGCCAACCCCAAAACATGGCCAGTCTCTTTTAATAGTCCGATCTTAAGCTTTTTGAAGAGGTATAATGGAATTATGTTTACACATGATCCAAATCGGCTAAGGTATCAAAATGTTTTGAGTCTCCTAATCTGCAAGGTAGAGTGAATAGTCTGGGGTCCTCATTTTCGTAGGCATTTCGCCTTGGATGAATGCGGATCCATTCTTGCCTAGCTTTAAACTCTCCACGTATTTATCAACTATTGTGTTATATATGGGAGCACGAGCTAGTACTTTAAGAACCGGTAAGTTAAGATGCAAATCTTGGAATTCATCTTCTAGAGTTCGCTCGAGTTTTTCTTATTGTTGTGTTCTAATTTCCATGATCGTTTGCAGCTGGTCTTTTTGAGAATGGTTTGTTTCTTTAGAACACGTTTTGATAGCATTGATTGAATTGACAGGATGAGATGAGCATTGGGGGTCTTCTGTTGGGTAAGAACAAGCAGACAAAACTAGAGAAATGGGGTTAATATTTAGTTTTGGGTTCTTAACTGTGTCACTTGGGAGTGCTCCTGTTATTCGATCAGTGATGGCCTTCAAGACTGTGTCAATTTTGTTGGTCATCTCGCTTTGTTGTTGTTTGAAATCGGCTTCAAACTTAGACGATCTAGCGTCCTGAGATGCCATGAAGTTGGACACCAATCCTTTGAGATTTGATTGATTGTTAAAATTTTAAGGATTGTTGTTGAAGGAGCGGTTCGAGAACAAACCATTGGGCTAAAACCGATTAGGTGGGTTTGAAAATTATTTTAAGAATTTTAGGGTTGTCTCCACCTAAGGTTTGGGTGACTTTTCCATGACGGATTATAGGTGTCACCAAGATTGTTTTGCTCGGGTTTGAAAGTGAACCACTTGCCTCCTGCTTTGTCGGTACGCGAGGACGCATAATCAACAAAAGCTTGCTCGAGATTTTCCATGCAATATTGAGTGTCATGGGGACCACTGCAGATCTCACATAAAGAAGAGATTTTGTTCACTTGAACATGTTTTTTAGGAGCAAGATGAGCTTCCATCAAGCGTTGGACTTGATTTTTGAGCTCAATGAGATGACAGACGGATGTGCTCAGAACATCCTGGTGCAAAGAGATTTCCTTGACCGGTTTAGCGAAGTCCCTTGGGTCATTCCAACTTTTGTTTCCATAGAGGGCTAGGTCCTCTAATAGCGCCTAGGATTCTTTGGCGTTTCTGTCACGAAGCTTAGCACTAGCCGATTGATCGATGGTTTATCTTGTGGCGAGATTGACATGGTCATAAAATATTTGGACTTGGAGCCAAAGACCGATGCCATGATGAGGGACTTTTTGGAGTAAGTCCTTGAAACGAGTCCATGCTTCAGAAAGAGACTCTCATTGATGTTGTTGGAACATCAGGTTGTCATTGCGGAGTTTTACAGTCCTTCTTGGTGGAAAGAATTGAGCAAGGAAACGAGTAGTAAGATCCTCCCATGTGGAGATGGATCCTGTTGGAAGACGTTCAAGCCAATTGCTAGCTTGATCGCGAAGGGAAAATTGAAATAAATGCAGGTGCGTTCTTTCCCTATTTGCAACATCAAGGTCAAGTGAGTCCACTAGTTTAAAAAATCCTTGAGATGTTGGTTTGGATCCTCGGACCGAAGTCCTTGAAATGAGCATCCGTTTTGCACCAACTGGATGGTGTCGGATTGTAGAGGCACCACATTGTTCCCTATGGGGAGCTCAATGGTGTTTCGATAGCCCTCGTGGCTAGGTTTTGGAGTAATCTCCAAGAGTACGGATATGATTTCCATTTTCCATGGAGGTCAACGAAAATGGATTACGAACCAAGGGTACGAAGAAAAGATAGACTAAAAGAAAGCTAATATACTAAAAACAAAATTCTCACTTGATAGGAATCAAGCCAGTAGACTTAAGTTAAACAATGATCGAAAGCTAACTATTTCCACGGCAGCGACGCCATAGACTTAATGTGCGGTCGTTGTAGGACTGCAACAAGAAGTTTTACAACTCCTTAGGTAGTGTACCTAACCATTGTAGTATAGTATAGGCAAGACTCGGGGGTTGTTATCGTTCTCTAGGGGAAGAGGTTGGGAAGGCTCGAACAAAATCTAACAAAGGTCTACGGGGTTGAGAGAAGATTCTTTTTGTATTTTTATGTTTTTATAAAAGCAGGTAAATATCATTGGTTGAGAGGTTTGGTTTGTTTTTAACTAATTAAATTAATTATAAATCTAAACTACTTTGGTGATAACTTATATGGTAAATGAAAGTATTTACTTACTCATGCACTACCCATAGTTTGCTTCTCCTAATCATGTTGCTTTGTCACCCTTGTGATGATCTGTGTAAGTGTTTCCTAAGTCATGAACGAATTACACAAACCCGCCGTCTATGTAATATTTCGTTAAGGCAACGCACAAGTAAGGTAGTATAAAGACTATTATAGGGCATCTAAGAGTATATTACAAGCAATTAAAATACCTTAAGAGGGATCAACCATATTAAGGGTAATGTAGTATGAAGACTGTTACCGATGGTATCCTTTTTACACACTCGCGTTTCCCTAGACGTCTATGCCAATTTAATAACTTATGGCTAGTTTTCTAAAGCCTAACGCACACATCTACAAATAAGAAACATTAAAAAGGATCTACAAACTAAGTTTCATGCAATTTAAAGTAAATACTAATAGATCTAGCCTTGCATGGTAAATAAAGAAGAAGAACAAGAATCTATCACAAAACACATAGACATATTAAGTGATAAGGGATAAATGAACTTCACTTGATTAAATCATGCAGTTGAGGCTGTTACAAGAGGGTTTTGACACCCTAAAAACGAGCCCAAATTATGCTAAAATCGTCTTCTAAAACTAGGGTTCGTCTCCCAAAAGTTACACACTAAAACCCTAAAAACGGATTTGTATATATAAGAAACAAGCGCGACGGCGTCGCTTTATGTTCCAGACGCCGTCGTGCCGCAATGGTCTTCTAGGATTTTTTTAAGTTGGCTTCGTTTTGACGCCGTTTAGAATTCCATGACGTCGTCCTTTGATAAATTTGACGCCGTCGCTTGTAATTGGCGACACCGTCTCCACGCATTGTATGCTTTTCTTCTAGATAGTTGGTGTAGAGTCGCAGTCTTGTCCGATTCTTCTCCAATTAAGCCCAAGTCACGTGTATTTCATTTAAAGGCCATCAAAATGCTAAAAACAAAAAAAACAAACGATTAAGCATATAATCTAAGCATATTTGCATGATTTAGGGTGTTAAATGACCCAAAAAAGTGTATAAAATGACACATCATCAAAGACTCGGTCGTAAGACCCTTATTACGGCCGGTCTTTGGAGACATTGGATTTACGATGATGAGAAGCAATAACTTAAGGTGTTGTATGTTATCAAAAAAATTCATACTTAGGGCCCGTTTGGTTTCTAGACGGGTTTATGATTAGAATTTGGTTTTGGATTTATGATAGGTTTAAAGGTAAATAAAGAGAGAAAAAATTAATTATTATTTTATAAATATGTATATTATATAAATTAACTAAAATAGAAATACAATTTTTTTGAATAAAGAATAGGGGTGAAACATGTAGTGGGCTTCTATTTTGTGGATGAGAATTTTTCAAAAAAAAGATATTTTAATGCTTTATATAATGAAAACCCAGAAAACAAGGTGGAATTAAAAATTGGGGATGAACCCTGCGTGTGAGCTCGTGTGAGCCCAAAGAGCATACACCAAACAATTGATTTCATATAACTTTCAGCCTAAACCCCTCTAACCCCACATACCAAACGCACCCTTATACTTCAAATAACTTGTCCCACATAGGTAGAAAGATAAAGTTATCAAGCCTTTATAAGTCTATAGTGTGACACTCAAACTTAATCAAAGAACTTCCATGCTTTACAAAAACTTGTTTGTAGAGCATGAATTTGTTTAGTTTTTTTAAAGTTTTAACATATGTTTGTTATGATATTTTAAACAGAGCATGAACTTGTTTGGATGTTTTTAATTTATCTTTGTTTTGATATTAGTTTAGACATTTCCAAAATTAGCATATTGAAATTGCTTTTTGGAAAATGCGTGTTGCACTCTTAATATATTAAGATATACTTGCTCTAATAAGAAACCTCAAACACTCGTAAAACTCCTAATGTACGGTATAAAATATGCCTTAAGCAGATAAAAATTATTTAACAAGCAATAATTCCAGACACCACTTTAAAAGTAGGCTTTTTTTACAGCTATTGCTGAAGTGAGTAGCCAAAATTGATTAGTCGACCCTTTAATAATCAGTCATAACTATTAAAGCTTATTATCTTGAAACCTCATAATTAATTCATGAAATGTAACATATTGTCTACCAAACTTTAGAGAAATGACCAACACTGTCAAGTTCATTCAACAAGTGTTATTTCAACCCAAACCAAATATTTACCACAAATATGACACAGACCGACCTGATGAACAATAACGTTATTGCCATCATGTTAACATTGATTCTACACTGACCAAAATCCGATGAACCACCACCACTCTTGTCAGAGTCTTTGCATGCTCCTGCATTCACTCAAGGTACTGGTGGCAAAATCGCAGTTTCAACTTGAGCAAGGCAGTCACCCGGTTTGATCGGGAGGAAATAGGAATAGGAACGAGGCTGTACTGTTTGGGTCGACTAATGGATTCCCTGCACATAAACAAACATTATGAGTAATAATGCATCAGTTTTTTCAATAGCAATATGTGTAACGTTTTTAAGTAACGTTTATGTTACTACAGTATTTATATATATATTTCCAATTAACCGTTATGAAATATACGTAATATGTCTTGCTATTTTAAGTGATTAACATTTTACTTACTCATAAATGCACTTGCATTTTTTGGATTATCTGTGATCATACCATCAATATCCGCAGCAATGACTGAAATAAGTTCGGTATAGGGATCACTATAAAAATCAGGCATCATACTTAACCTCTCTGTCTAGAATCACTTAACGTAAAGTGAGACATTTGTAGCATGCATTTCATCAATAACTTTCGTCAATCCAAGTACTTCTAAATTTGATACAAGGAAAAATAAATCTTACTCTCGTAAACAATCGATTTCTTAATCACATTAACCGCATCCACGTACTTCTAAATTTCATCAGTGACGGTTTTGGTGCATCCTAATTTGGTGTTGAGGACTTAAACTTTAATAACCCTGATGTGTCGTCAGATTGGATCAAAACTTGTTGTTTCAGGTCCAAATTCGCATACTTTAGTGCATTGTGTTTTGAAAGGGATTATGTGATATGGAACGATTAAAGACAGATGTAGAGCTTGAATAATGATGCTTTACCGCATTTGAAATGAACATATTTAAGTTGCTTATTTGAAAGTTATTTCACTCATAAAAAATCAATTAGGGAGCTCGAATAAGAAATCCCAAACACTCACAAAACTTCTTATGTACCATATAAAAAAGCTATAAGCAGACAATTGATTTGAATAAGCTGTTCCAGACACCACTTTAAAAGTAGTATTGATGCGGCTACTGCTAAATTGATAAGCCAAGATTGAATACTCAACCCTTAAATAATAGGTGTGGATGCTGATGGCAAAATCGCAGGGTCAACTTGAGCATGGTAATCACCCGGTTTGATGGGTAAGAATATGAACAGGGGTGTACTCTTCGGGTCAACACATATTCCTTGGACATAAACAAACATCATAAGAAATAATGTACATTCATTTCGCGCCCGCAATATCGAGATTTTTGATTGAAACTCACAAAATATATTGGTATACTAACCGATTAACTTTGTACTTGCTTATAAATGCACTTGCGGTTTTTGGATTATCTGTGATCACCCCATTGATACCGGCTGCAATGAATGGAAAAGTTATGTACACCAATAACTATAAAAATCGAGCATCACACTCAATGTTTCTATCGAGAATCCAAAAACATAAACTGAGATATTTTCAGCATGCATTTCGTCAATAACTTTCATCAATCCTGTGGAAAAATAGACCTTACTCTCTTTAACGATAAATTTCTCAACTACATTAATGGCATCAATATACTTCTTGATGTCACCGGTAAGTGAGTTTTGGCATCACTTATCGATTTGGTAAACAACAAAACTCTCATGTACATAACTTGGTTAGAGGACTTTAATTTTGCTGACACTCAGGGACGGATCTACATGGGAGTCGAGTGTTGCACGGGCCACACTCAATTTTATGTCATGAAGTGTAACTTTTTCAGAAAATAGTCATTTTCTTATACGTGTAACCCCCAAATAATATAAGTGCTACTTTATTTCTTTATCGCGCAACTTTAATTTAGCCCAACAATTTTTTGTGGTGCAAATTTTATTACTTATGATGAAAGAAAATTTATGCATGGCTTTTACAAAAATACTTGTGCAACACCCTTATAAAAATTCTAAGTCCGCCCGTGCTGACACTGATGTGTGATCAGATTCGGATTGGATCAAAACTTGTTATTTCGGGTTCAAATTCGCCTTCCTTAGTGCACTACTGATCATGCTATGGTGTCAATACCTTGTCCCACATCGTTAAAAAGTAAAAGTTATTAGACCTTTATAATTCCCTAGTATGATTTATGCCCAGCAATCGAATCAACTTACTTTTACAAAAACTTATTTGTAAAGGTAGATACTTCCAGAAGTAAATTGTCTTCATTGTTTTTTTTTGTATTGATGTAATTGTTTAACTAAAAGTATAAACGCACCGCACATTTCAACCAATGAATGTAATAAGAGGTTTTATTTCCGATATTTATGGTTTTTTTTCTATATTTTTCACGTGCCAATGATTTGAATAAATATGAATGCCTGTTAAGAGTATGAAGTATACTGGTTTGCCATATCTCCTCACTTGGGCTTCACAGGCTGCCAAATCAGCATCTCACTCCCACTCAAAAATACATCTTCACTCATAACACACTCATATCTCCTCACTTGGGCCTCACCACCCACAATTTTATTTTACCTTCCATATTTT
>BQNB010059937.1:12650-37118 GCA_026074375.1 Tanacetum coccineum | reverse complement strand
CCTCTAACTACCATTGGATTCTCAAAATCCATTTACATGCACAAGTACTCCTAAGAAAATCAAACTTCAAAACTGCCCCAATTAGGATCTGATTACACACACAAATGTATGGCCCTAAATACCATACTTAGACAAATAATTAGAATCTCTCCTTCTAGGGTTTCTTTATATACATATGGAACTTAACTACCGTAGAAAGGCTAATATTAGTTCCACATTTAAATTAGGGTTTCACCCTCACAAACATGACCTAATTCTGACCCGAAAACACAGTTTTGACAACGAATCTTGTAACCATTATTTGACTAACTTCCACTCACTTTTAATTCATGAAACAAACTGGCTTGGAAAGTAGACTCTCTGTAAATAATTTTAGGCTTAAGAAAATCAATAAAAGCTATCTGTATGACCGAGTTATGACTCCCACAAGATGGCCTAAAATTCTGATCAGATTCCAATTACGAATTTAACATGATAAACCCTAATCATTCACATTTAAACCCTAATTAAACCCTAAAAATGATTTTTCATGTTTAAAACCCAATAATTACATCATTAATTACTGATTTTTAAAACCCTAATGATCCATCAATTATTATGTTACATGAAATAAGAAATCAAACTAGGTTAAATCATTACCTTTACTTGATCCTAAACACAATCTTCTTGTAAACATTGATCAAAATTCTCGACTCCTTGATCTTAGGGGGAAGGGGACGTACGACACCAACAATAAGGAAGGAGAACAAAGTTTGATGTATTTATAAGGCTACAAAATTTTTTAGATAAATCCTAACTACAATCCTAATCCAACTAAAATACTAGTTTTGATTAAACTCTTTTCTTTTTCTTTTTCTTTAACCAAAACCGGCCCAAACAACACATTTATTTATTATTATTATTTTTTTATTAATTTATTATTTACACTTATTAACTTCATTACCTTAAGTTTTCATAAAAATCTAAGCTAATTTGATTAAACCTTTTTACATAAACGCTACTTACTAAACTTTCCATAAGTAACTTTTCATTTCACATTTCACTTTCTACTTTTAGAAAGTTTGCTACAAACTTCTATATTTCACTCACATGCTTCCTTTCTAATAACTTACACTTCTTATAAACGCTTAACTCTTAAAAACCAAGAATTGACGTAGCAATGCATGCAACACGTCTTTCATTTCCATTATCACCACACGTGAACAAATGGAATACTTAACACCAAACTCATATGCCCACAAAATAAGATGATCATTTACCTCTAAAATGACATCATGCACATAAGTAACCCACTTCAACATACATATAGAACACATAGCACGCAAGAAACATACAAAATGGACACTTAGCCATTTCTAAAGGTATAAACTAACCTGCTCAAATCACGGTTGTCACAGTATCCCCTCCTTATGGAAATCTCGTCCCGAGATTTAACTAGTTGGTTCAATAGCACAATCAACAAATAAATGAGGATACTTAGACTTTATATAGTCTTCGCGTTCCCAAGTGAACTCGGGACCACGCTTTGAATTCCAACGAACTTTCACAAGTGGTATTCTACTACGTTTCAAACTCTTAATCTCACGATCCATAATTTCTACAGGTTCCTCAACAAAACGTAAAGTCTTGTCGATTTTGATTTCATTCAACGGCACATGCAAATTAGCATTCCCCAAACACTTCTTCAAATTTGACACATGAAAGGTGTCATGTACACCAATCAATTCCTCAGGAAATCTTAACCGGTAAGCTACAGGGCCGATCCTCTCAAGGATCTCGAATGGGACTCGCGCTCGACTTCGAGTTTTTTCAAATATCTAACATTAACCAAACCACATAAGAAACTTTTTAAGGTGCACTAAGGTCTAATATACACTTCTTCAGATTCAGACACATGGAATGTGTATGCACACTACTCAATACCTCGGGCAATCTCAAACTATAAGCTACAGGGCCGATCCTTTCAAGGATCTCGAATGGTCCTACATATCTCGGTTCTAACTTACCCTTCTTTCCAAAATGAACTACGCCCTTTCAAGGCGTCACCTTTAACTCAATACTGATCTCCACCTCAAAATCTCACGGCTTACGCATACTCAACATAGCTCTTTAGACGATCTCTCGCGCTATTGGGGTTTCTTTACCAACACGACTTATTGTCGTTCTTATACTAACTCAAGTCCAGTAAATATTCTCTAAAAGAATACCATAGAACCATGCGAACTACATTTCCTTCCTCTGAAAAGCTTCAATGGTGCACTTCCGAATGATCGAATAGATAATACCAATTCAATAACACAATACCCTCATTGTATCTTCCAAAGTCATGCCCATCATATGCTCGCTCTTTGCTCCATCCGCGTACAGGATGCTATATAAGTACTCAAATCCAATCGCGTCTCTAACACATTCAGCAGCGTCTGCCAAAAACACGCGGTAAATATCCATCTCAATATGAGTTTAATCGTCAACCAGAATTTAATTATTGCTATTATTAATTCATATATTCTTGTCAATTTTCCCATCTTGAATCTCTATAATAGCTAGATATTGAGCTACTTGGTTCAGTCTATCGACCTTACCCAAATAACATACATTACTCACTACTTTGACCTTGGAAATTTTAGTGATAAAATCCTTGGTAATTATATCCCATTTTCACTCAAGTATCTCAGGCTGTTGCAGCAAACCAAAAGTCTTTGGCATTGCAGCCTTCACATCTTAAACAAGTTCGAATTTGCTAACATAGATAGCTATATCCTTCTCTATTCATGGCCACCAATACATGTCTCCAAGGTTATAGTCATTTCTTATCCTCCTAGGATGTACACAAGTACTATTGATGCATGGGCCTCAATCACCCAGAGTCACTTCCTACATGGAACAAAAATATGCGATCCATAAAATACAAACTCTCTTCTTCTTTCCTTTCCATATGTTGATCTAAACCATGTAGTCTTTCTGGGAGTACGTTCTCTTACTTGAACACCTCACTTTGGGCTGCTAGTATCATTACTCTTACTCGTCTTGATTTCACTCTCTTTTCTACTCAACGCACCACCCACTACATTCACTTTATCGGAGTATCACACAAATCATTCTTTAATGTCTGAAAAGCCTCTTCTTGTTCTACGTTCCACTCATACTTCTAATTCCTCTTAGTTAGGGAAGTAATGGGTTTAACAATCTTAGAAAAGTTTGCGATGAAATGTAGGTAGGTAACCTACCAATCCTAAGAATAATCATATCTCGGATGGTGTCGTAGGTACTTCCCAATTCTTTACTGCCTCACTCTTAGTAAACTTAGCATACAACTTCTCCTTACTCAGTAACTCCAACACCAACTTCAATTAAACTCCATGCTTTTCTTTTTAACAAACAACACTGGTGCTCCCTACGGAAAATAACTAGGTCGTATGAAACCTTTGTCTTGCAACTCTTGAAGTTGTTCAGACAATTCTTGCATTTTTGAGGGTGCTAGACGATATGGAGACTTCGCGACTGGCGTCACTCCAGGAACTAAATCTATGCGGAACTCAACTTGTCATTGCGGTGGTCATCGATAAGTCTTTTGTAACATATCAACAAAATCTCGTACGACGGAAGTATCACTCACTTTCATTTCATCTACCTTCGTGTTCAATAAGGTTTTCGCGACTCTGCGTTTCGTTCACCTTGAACACTAAGTAAACTCATCACTTCCAACGTTATCATAACTCACATTTTCTTGAACTACTATTTGACTCTTATTCTTGGACATAGCTTCCCATTATCACACAAAGCTTCCCACGAACGACGTGTCAACAAATCTAAGGATTACGAAACTATCGAATAGGATAACAGAACGAAAACTCGAAACACGGCTAGAATTACATTATGGGGGATTCACATATGCTAATTAGAGTGGATCAGAATGGAACATAATAATCCTTTAAAAAGAATGGATTCATTATATGTAACGAGTGAAAACACAACGAAAAGAAAATCAACAGGGTACCACGACAAATGAAACACATAAAAAAATTCAATACGAAGACGTAAATTATTTTTACCAATTATCGACTTTACTCGATGGACCAAATTAATAATGGTTTTTTAAAAATCATTTAAAATAATGGAAGTCACTTAAGTTATAAAAAATCATTTTAAAGAATAAATAAAATTGTCTTAAATGTAATCTTTACAAAATTCATTTTATGTTGTTATAAAAATCTAGAGATGGTTATCTAATGGTGTATCGTACCTTACACTATGAATCACTTTAGACCTACTTTTTATAATAAAATAAAATTTATTTAACAATCAAACAATTTTCATATCGATTTGCATGGCATTTAAAACATATTCTTATACAAAAGATCATTTTAAACACAGTTTTTCCAAACAACAACACAATATCTTCTTCAAAAGGGGTTAATAATTAGACATCAAATTAATAAAATATGTTACTCAAACAAAGGAACATAATACCAAACACGGATGTAAAACACCGTAACAGAACCTAACACAATTTATTGTTTGAAAATGCAAAGAAAATACCAGGAACCATATACTCAAAATAAAATCAACTGAACTCGTACAAGGAAATCTCATGCAGACGTTACGTACTAAAATAAAATTGTAAGGTATATCCAAAATAACGATAGATAGAGCCAACCTAATTGATCGATGTAACACGTCGCCACGGCGTTCATGAAAACCAAGGGAATATAATGAGGGAGTAATTGATCAACACTAATATATTAGGACAATAGTGCTTACAGAGAAACCTTGTTTACTCATACGAGTAATCAATGCAAACGAAAGAACTAACAAAAGTGCCTATAATTCGAAAGAGATATTCGAACAACAATATTACACAAACGTCAGATAGGAAAAATCAGGTATCCTTACTAACAAAGTACGATGAAGGGATTGTAAGTTTAGTTAGGAAATCGAACAAAAAAGAGACTCGAGAACCTCAATAATTGAAATACTAGGTATCACTAGTAATCTTATGATCAAACCAAGAACAAGAGTGAGATGTGGGTTGTGATGTTAGAGAGAAATTGGATGGAAAATGGATGAATTGTATAAAATGGAATGTGGTAAAATGGAACAACCAACAACCAACCCCTCTCCAATGCTAGGAGAGGGATTATATAGTACATGGAGGTCGGCCATGGGCTATGATGGGCTTCCCATGGGCCTTGGGCCGGACTAGATTACTAATCTAATCCTTTCACTAACTACGAGCTAAGACCTGTTACAACTTGGAAGTGACCGACACTTTTTGTGTTTCCAACAATATATATCATATTTCCATAATTACGTTATTCATCATTTTGCCATATCATATTTTTGCATCATGCTTATCTTTTTGACTTTGCTTGCACGTTGCATGGTTTCATATAAAAAGATTTATATTAACTTGTGCTTGTGCAGGTCATGGCTGCTCCTATTATTTCTATTTTGTCTGATTCGTCTGAGGAGAGCATGGGCTTTCATGCCCCATGAGTGATTCTCTTTGGTGCTATTCATGCTATTATCCCTGTTATCCTTGAGGTTCCTATTCTTTCAGTTGACCCTATAGTTACACCAGAGGTGGGGGCAGTTCTAGTCGTCTCACCTACCGAGGTACTTGATTTAGTGGACTATTCATCTTCTTCTGATTCTGATCCATCAGATGATTCTTTACCTCCCGCACCAGAATTGCCATTAGTTTCACCCTTTTTGTGTTCTGATGACTCAGAGGCGGACTATGAGTCTGAGCCTGCTGAGCAGAGACCCGTATCGTCATCTCATGATACTCTTACACCATCATCTGAGTTTCCCCTGCACCTATTGTTGCCTCACCCAGGATTCATCGACGGCTAGTGATCCTTGTCCGACCCGGTGAGGCTATTCCTTTCAGTCGACTTTATCGCACCCACCTCAATGGGCCGTGTAATTTGTTGACTGTGAGGAAGAGAGTTAGACCCATTCCTGCTTGTAGACTTGTATGGAGACGTGTATCTCAACATTCATCAGATCGTCATTCTTCACCAGACTCATCTTATTCTAGTTCACCTTCAGATCATTCTTTATCTAGACATACATCACCAGACACCACCGATGCTGATTCATCTACACCATAAAGATTTGTTCATCGATTACTTTCTAGGACTCCATGACGTAGTGAGGCTTTTAGACGTTGAAGGTCTGCACCATTGTCTACTCTTTACCCACCGACTACATTAGAGTCATCCTTAGGTTGATCTTTTGAGAGGTCATTAGATTCATCTTTACCTTCTTCTAGGCCATCTCGTAAGAGATGTAGGTCCCTTACTGCTTCGGTACCATCACCTACTCATGTTTCGAGGTCGATAGCCCCTACTGCTGCTGATCTTTTACCACCTCGCAAGAGGTTTAGAGATTCATACTCATTAGAGGATAACGGAGAGGTGCATATGGTGGTGGATACTACTAATGCAGAGGCTGATGCAGATGTAGGTATTAGTGATGGAGTTACAGCTCTCACTGAGGATAGTATAGATATGGGATTTGAGATTGCTGCTAGTGATGTTAGGGAGGATGATGAGGAGTTTGAGGTAGAGGCTAGTGCGGCAGACACGAGAGAGATCGATGTAGATCTATTGGCTATTGGTGATAGTTTTGAGTCTTCTAGAGGAGGTATTCCTGATCTTTAGAAAACTATTTATGATATAGTTCATTACATGTCAGAGGTTTATATTGATAGGATTACTGAGATTGAGACCACTCAGAGACAGTTGGAGGCTAGTCAGTTAGTGGCTAGTGGAGAGAGAGCTAGTTTAGTTGAGAGGATTGGGAGTTTAAGACTGGAGAACCTAAAGGTTTGAGCCATGTTGAGTATAGAGAGAGATCGGATTGACAGTATTCATTGGTACATGACACTTTCGTATGAGGAGTTTCGTCAGGTTCGTAGGGATCGTGATGATACTCGGGGGAGACTTAGGAGGTTGGAGTCGTATGTTGAGAGACATTTAGGTTTTCGCCCTTAGACTAGTAGTACCATAATCATGTAGGACATTAGACTGATGATTAGGTCTAGATGTTGGCAATAGAAATAATCGTAAATCATGTACCTATTTTGGGTTGGTTGTAACCGAATTATGCTTTTATTCGTGAAATGAAAAGCTTGTTTTGATTCTCTCGCGTATTCATCTATATTATTATTTACTTGTTCTGGCAAAACATGTTCTATTGTATTTTTGTAGAATAATCTTATCACAAGTATGGAATGATTACTTAGAGTTTTAGAGAGAGAAAGAGATGGTTGGATGAACACTTAGAGAGAGAAAGAAAATAGAAATCTTAGCTTAGTGAAAAATGTGACAAATTAACAACCAACACCCTCTCCAAGCTATGGATAGGGTTTATATATCCCAACCAAGACCGACCATGGACCCTTAGTGGGCTTGTCCATGGGCCTTTAGCCCGGTTAGCTTATTATCTTAGCTTAACAACTTACTACGAGCTGTGACTGACTATATTGGTACTGACCGCCACTTTTTTG
Organism: Tanacetum coccineum; assembly: GCA_026074375.1. NCBI lineage: Eukaryota > Viridiplantae > Streptophyta > Magnoliopsida > Asterales > Asteraceae > Tanacetum > Tanacetum coccineum. The sequence goes on along the minus strand of BQNB010059937.1, from coordinate 29,602 downwards.
TATTTCTAACAATCTCCCCCTAAGGGAGGTCACTCCAATTTACAAATATTTTAAACTTAGCATACTATGCTTTCACTTCGGTCTTGAGCTCGTAGTCTTGAACTTCTATCATTAACTTGTGATTTGTTGTAGTGATTATAGACTTTGGATTTGAGCAAGATCTTTTGTCTTGACATAGATGTGATCTTTGAGCTTGTTGAGATCATCAACCAAACATAATATCGTATTGCCATCTTGTATACTTTGCCATCTCGTGCACTTGTGACATCTGGACCGACATGCTCATACCTTTCTTGATTTGATAATCTTGAAAAGCTTTACTAATGCATCTTTCTTGAATTTCTTTAACTTTAACACTTTGTCGCTTCAAGAAGGACGTATGGTATCAGAGTAGCGGAAGTCTTGAAACATGTACTTGAGCTTTCATGATGTCTTTATATTTGTCGGTCTGGTATGAGCATGTGGCTATGGATCTTGTGAGTCAACTGGAATCAGGTACCTTCACCACCATCTTTAAATATCCTGCATTAAAACAGTTAGCAATAAAGCGGGGGGACGAATATGGCTTTGTCATTCGCCCGTGGTTGGTTGGAGTAACCTTCGAATCCGTGAGGATCGACCTGTGATCAGGTAGACTCAATTTAAGAAGAATCTCCTTGACAGGATTTCCAGCTGAAGTATCAAATCTTTCTAACACATATGTATTAGATTCATCAAACTCAGCATGTTCTCATTATTAGAATGTCCCAAAGCAGACATCACGATAAGAGTGAACCAGCGAGTTACTATCTCACTGATTATAATAAAAATTGATTTGAAAATCAATCGAAGTGTCACTTGCAAAAGTGGCTTTGTGACACATCAATAGTTTTAAGAATTTCAAAAGTTATTAATCATCGATCCATAACTTGGAACAAGTTTGATTCTTATAGAATTGCACCATCGTTTCTTTCCAGTTGTCACTAGTTTGATTCATAAAGAATTGCACAAGTCACCTACCATGAGCTTGTTTGATGTTGGCTCAAGAAGGATTTCCATCTTCATCGTGAATGAAGTCACTCAGATGTTCTGGAACAATAACAAGGATAATGCGTAGGACTCTTAATATGTTAACTTGTTATTCATATTGTGTGAAATAGAAAGCATAATTTGACAAGTGTCCTAATGAGATTTATTGATGATCTTTTGGCTCTAGACTCAATGTGCACTTTGTTTTTAGTGATTGGAGGCTGGAGCAGATTGCCACCTTTTCAATATCAACTAACTCGGAGTGAGAAAGTCGATAGAAATGCGTGTAATCTCCGTGAGAAATGAAACAAGAGTCTGTTGAGAGACCTTGAGTGGCTAGGGGGGTTGTGCATAGCGTCACTGGGTCCATGACTGTCTTCAATGTCAGACAACACCTTAGTGTTTCTGACAGATTATGTATTGACCCGGTTTCTGCCTAAGTGTATGGAGGGCTTCTTTCTTTTCACCCTTTATCCTTACATTTCTTTTTCATTCTTCAACCCCTTCAATGCTTACCGAGACTTCATAACTAACACCTTGTTGGGTTTGTTCCAGTGTTAGCTCCATCTCAGTCGGCATTATTCCCGATTCTCACTTTTTCTCCTTTTGTATCATACCTAAGGACTTCTACACTAACTAGTAGATATCCCTGGGTAGATCCCTCCGGTTCTGGTTGGATCATGGGATTTGAATACCTATACCTAACCGCCTTATAACTCCAGAAAATTAATAACATGGTCGGTCTTTTAGGGTATTCCATCACAATCGACACCAAAATCGTTGAAAAGTTCAATCAAAGTGTTTGATATAGATATAAAAAAGATTAACACTTTGAGAGTTTTCATTATCACTGAAAGGCTCCCCCTTAACATGTGCACCATAATCGTAGTACATGCTAAGGTTTGGAGTGCATTAAGTCCATTTCATATGATCACATGTCAATATAACTTATTCAGTTTAATCACATTTTCTCCCCTTATCCAAAATGTTAATCCCTTGATATTTTGGATATCAATTGATTAAACTTTCGGGGACAAAATATTGCATAATCACTATAAGGAACATGTTAATGCTCCCCTTCAACTTTTGAGGGAATATAAGACTGTGCTGAGTATAATAATTTGAAAAATTTTGAATTTACTAAAAAATTCTTGAAAATTTTATACTCATGCACACCTTATTTTTACCATAAGTCTATACTACATTTACAAATTCACAAGTTTATGATATACGAAATGACCTTTGAGATATAAACACAATATGACGAAGTCATGTTGTTCTTTGTAGCAGTCTGAGGTCAGTTCTGTAGAGTCTACCACTGACAAACTTCTCCAAACTCCTCATCATCCTCCTTTCTTTTAGCAGCTTATTGATGTCCTTGATCATGAAATGAGCTCTTTTCTTTTCCAATGTGCTCCATCTTCTCTTCGACAAGTACATCATGTCGATATTCTTGGTAATGTCTTCGAGCGAAGAAAGAAGTCTGGTTAACGTGCCATCACTGAACTTGTACAGTTTGTCTGAGCGCATCAACCTGTTCCTCCCGAAGTCGTCGACATAAATGAATCCTTGAGGGTCTTTGTATGGAGTATACGACCTTTTTCGGAGATCTTATCTTGTAGTATCAGGCTTGGTGACGTTGATCTTCTTTTGATAACTCTCAACTCCAAGTTGAAGATCTTTGACTCGCTTTTGAATAACCAGACTTCTGGTGTACATTCTCAATGCTATTGCAAAGTCAGCAACATCATCGCCTGAAAGATTGTTGAGCCGATTCTGAACCACAAGAAGTAACATATTCTCGATGTCGTTGATCCGAAGTCGTGGAAAGTCACCTTTCTTGAATCTGTAAAGTACGTTGTCAGCTCTTCATACTACAATCTCTTCCAAGTACCCGTATCTATATTTCCTCATTACCGAGACATGAGTGACTGCCAGAATACGCTTTGTCGAATACACATCTCCCCTTGATTGCATACCTCTTACAAAGGCATAGAAGGACTTGCGTTGTTCTCTCCAATGTGATATGCCCCATAACGCATATTTATCATAAGCAACCTTAACAGGACTCTATATGTTTGGAACCATGTCTTTAATGCCAGATAGATCATACTGAGCGGCCTTTGTCTTGGTAGTAGACGTCGTGTACGTCATAGTCGAAATTCCTCCTTGAAGATACTTGATATCATTGTTGATAAAGAATTTGAATGGTACTCTTTGATGTTTTCCATGTGTGATCAAAGGAAGGGGTTTGGAAAGATCAAATGGATAGTCACCGCCTTCAGGATTTTCCCAATCAAGCTTTTCTGAGAGAGCCTTCTAACATTCTTCAAAATCATACTCAAATTTAGCATAATTTTTGCGTGTGCCTTTAAGAAGTCTGAATGCTGGCCCTAGCAAAGTTTCTTGAGTAAAATTAGAGATGTTCAAACCATTCATGATAAATGAAGAGAAGTCAATAGGAGTGCTCATCAATTCATCAAAGTCCTTCAACGATTTGTCAGTCGGTAGAAGCTGCAAGAGTCATCAACCACTTTTGAGGTGGTCCTTCCTGCGTAGTCTTGCCAACATGCCAGTCAGGGCCAGTGGGTTCTTGAACTAGAGTAGGTTTCTTGAACCAATCACTTCTAGAAGCAGTCTTTTTCCTTGGTTCATCTTCATTGTCACCCATGTCCCTTTCTTGGTCTTGTGTCATGTCAGAATCCGCAACCTCGAACACTGGTTCCTCTGATTGAACAGACTTTGCAGAAGATCTTAGTTGAGACTTTGTGCCTTTGGAAGAGCCAGATGTATAATCTTTCTTTTTGGGATCAGTGGTTGGTTCTGCATCTTTGCTTGTCTTTCTCCTCTTTAACCCTCGGTCTGATTCAGCGGAAGGGTCTTCATCTTTATCCTTATCTTTTCGCCCACGCTTCAATGTATACACATCATAAGAATAGAAGAAATCTTGTTCGATAGCGTAAGATTTTTTCAAACCATCATAGCATTCTCGGTGTTCGGGAGCCGTCAGATATGATTCACTTTTCTCCATTTTGTCGAGAAAAATCTTCTTTAACTCAAATTCAGTAAGTGTAGAAGCAGCCTCATAAGTAGATTGTGGTTGAGAAGACGCCTTTGCTAGAGTGACTTCATCACGTGTTTTCTAGAACAACTTTTTGATCACAGGTGGAGCGAAATTAGACACTTCTTGGGGCAGAATCTGAGGCAGCTAATCTTTTACTTGTTCTTTGATTATTGCCGTGAAGGACTCTGAAAGTAAGTTCATGAATTCTTCTCTTGTTTCTCCCAACCTTGTGTCTAGATGTTCATCAACTAATGATGTTACGTGAGTGTGTAGAGGGTCTTTCTTAAGTTCATCAACTTTTTTTTCCAATGCTGAGATTCTGTCGTTGAATCAAAAGACTGGTGAGAAATCAGGAAGATTAGCTAGAGGATTTGAAGTTTCAATTATTGGTGGAGGAGTGGGTGTTGCCAGTATTGGTGTAAGAGTGAAGGTGTGTGATGATTGAGGAAAGTTTGTGAATACCGGTGATGATTCAGGGATAACAAAAACTGGTATTGAAAGAAGAGTGGGTGCCTGAGTTCTTGGGACTTCATGGTGAACAGGAACATCCAGTGGGGAAACTATTTCTGCATCAGTATGAGGAATATCTCAAGGTTAATGCATTTGATCGAAAATAACATTATTGAGTGAATTGATCACCCCAGTATGACCGAGATCTATCAAGAAAGACACAATGTCTTCTTCAGGGGGAAGGGGATCAAAGTCTCTACCATGTACTCTTGGGTAAATCTGAAGGATTTCTCTGAAGACTTCCAAGGTAAGCTTGAATCTTTTCTTCTTGTCAATCTTGAATCTGTAGAAGTCATCATGCTTGTATATGCAATTCTAGAACTGATGCATATACACTTCAGGGACATCAGCAGTGATGAGAAATGCAGGATAGCATGAAGTGAGTGCTAAAGCATCCAGAGTGACTTAAAATGTGGGTTCTCTTGGTGAAAATCCATGAGGGATTCTTCCATTGCATTTCTCGATATCAAGACGATTCTCTTTGGGAACTAGCTCAAGATCAAGCTTGGTTTGTTGAGCAGTGATGGAAGACATGATTCTGCTAAGAGTTGTCACATACAGTTCATATGCAAGCAAATATATATCAAGATGGACAATCTAGCTCATGATTTAAGATCATTGATGCAAAACAGGGCAAAGGACTGATACATATGCAACTAGGATACACACAATGCATATACCACATAAACTATAGGCAAACTAATGTAATCAAGGCAAACACTTAAGATTTCTAAGGAAAATTATACCTAACTTAATCATATTATGACAAGATAAGGAATAATTATACTTAGGTTAGGTTATACGGATGAGCTACCAAGATTAAGAGATTAATTTAATTTTTTTTTAAATCACGTATAGATCGCCTATGCAATGTGTATAGATCGCCTGTTCTCCTTAGTTATGTATAGATCGCCTGTTATCCTTAAGTATGTATAGATCGCCTGCTATCCTTAATTATGTATAGATCGCCTATTGTATTTAAAGATGTATAGATCGCCTATACAAAAACGTATTGATCGCCTGAGTAATCAAGATTGCATAGATCGCCTGTATATTCATTTTCGTATTGATCGCCTGACCACCTATCATGTGTATTGATCGCCTGTTTTACAATCAATACGCATAAATCGCCTATGCAATTTTTACTTAACCATTTTGACACCCTTTTAAGCATCTAATCATACTCAAACATGACCTCATAGCATCATTTTATCATTCAAACCACTTTCAATTACAAATTAACCAGAAAAATCTTGACATAAGCTAAGTTCGAGCCACAAGAACTCGATAAACTCACAACTCTCAAGATTTTTAAACAAGCAAGTTATTTAACACTCAAATGCACTTAATCACTCATTATAACACTTCTTAAACCCAAACCCATGACAATTTTCGAGTTTTAACCCATTTTCAAAATTTTCAAAATCAAGAATCATCTGAAACCTAAGAACGAGATAACCTTATTAAAACCTGTTTTAAACACAACATCTAGACCCTTAATATACCAAAACCCCTCAATCAATTTCACTTTTCATCCACTTTTTAAGGTGTTTCAAGTTAGGTCGATTTTTAGGGTTTATTGAGCAATAATCCATGATTTGGTCATATATATGGGTATTAGAACAATCTAACGTGTGTACCTTAGGTTTGAAACAAAGATTTGAGCAAGTTCTTGAGGTCTTGAAATCTAGCAATGAAGGTTTGAGGGTTTATGTGAGTGTTTGTTCGTGTATGACAGAAAGCGGGCAAATGGGTGTTTATGTTTGGATCTATTGAGATTTTGCATAAATGCCCCCTAAGTTCCTAAATTTGCAAAATTAGCCCTTAAGGTTTAGTTATCAAGAAACAAGTTCACATAATGCATTAATGCCCCAATGAGATTAAACATATAGCACGTAAAGTCCTTTTGAGTTAAAATTTGTCAACTCCCCTTTAATTATTCACTCGACACCATTAAAACCTTTTCTGATTGACACTATTGATTATGACGAAGATGATTTTGACAATGTCTCCCCCTCAAATAATGACCCGTTTTCTATTAAAAGAGCTGTAGTCGTTATTTGATGGTTTAAAATTATCTTAGAAAAATGATGATTTGATGAATCTGAAAGATGATTATTTTATATTTTGAAAATCAACACCCGAGAAAATAAGATTTCTCTTATAACGAGATTTGATCATTTGTATGTAAGTAGAAATCTATAAATGAAATCTTGTCAAATTTAGACTCCAGTGCACATCAAGTAGGCCAAGCATCTAATTCACCTGAGAAAAACATGCTTAAAAAGTGTCAACATAAAGTTGGCGATTTCATAGGTTTTTTGTAAATACAAATGTTGAACCGAAGTTCTGTAAAGTATGTATGACCGTTTCAATCCTTAAATGTTCTTCCAAAATGTATGTATGATTTTTAGAAATCAAAGAGTTGTAAAGTATGCATGACCATTTCAATCCCAAATAGTCACAAAATATACGTATGAACGTTGTACCGCAATTGTTGTTTTCTACTAACCCAAACGCACCCTTATTATGAAGTTGTTAATCCAAACGCACCCTTTGTGGTTTCTATCTAAACCAAACACACCCATATGTATTTCTATTAACCCAAACACACCCCTTGGGTGTTTCCTGCTGGTATGTGTGTAATTACACATAGCTTTTACTTAAAATGCCATATATATGCTTGTTTTTGTGTTTGTACTGTATAGGTACCGGATATTCACTAAAGGACAAAAAAACAAAGCCAAACCAGACAAAACCGAGAGCGGAATTAGAAAGAGCGCGAAAAACCAAAGCCGAAGTTACAAAAGAATTGAAAACGAAGCTTAAACGGACATTTCCGGATTGACTCGACAACGTTTGTGCATTTAATGAAGTCAATACGAAGTCAAAGTCAACCCCGGGATCTGGCATTGGTAAAAGCATGGAAAAATGAACCCGAAACCCTATCATGATAAAATGGGCCGACCCGTACCCATTTTAGTGGTCCGGGTCAGCCCACTTTATTTAACTTGATAAACAAATCCAACAAAGCCCATAACCTTATTAACCGGATCCAATCACAACCCATAACCAATTCTGACCCAATCCATTTCCCATTTGGGCCTAAACCTATTACCAGCCCAACCCACCTCTAACACTTAACCAGCCTAACAAGACTACCGTTAAATCCCTATCAACTTTGGTCCTTCAAGGACTTTCTTTGCAAGCAAACTATACAACATAAAGGGCTTAACTTGCCAACTTTTCCAAACTTTCACCCTTTATACCAGTCACGATATAAACCCAGACCTAAACCCTTCACTCCAAACTTTTTCCCGCCACACTCTCTCCCATCACCATCACCATAACCCCACACCTCTGAACAACTCTCCCCACACTCAACCTCCTACCCCACACAAATCAGAACATCACAGGGGGCGTTTGTTTTATTGCCAAGCTGGCGATCCAAGTTACCATATGGCGCCAAGAGTTAATGGAGGGACAGGATTGAAGGAACTAGGATCCAAGGTTTAATCAAGGGTCTTGATCAGTTTGAAGTAGCACAAGTATGGTTTTGAAGACTTCTACTCACACCAAAAAGCACAACAAGGAAGCACCAGCTGCTATAAAAGAAAAAAGACTTCAAGACAGAATATCATGTAGGAATCTAGGAGTAGCTTAGGAGTAGTGTCTAATATAGCTTAGTTTTAACTTGTTTGTTTCAGTTTTCATTATCTTGTCAAACATTTAAATTCCTTGTAATCGTGGCTTTATTTATAAAAAAAATTCAATTTCAGTTTTTAAGTTAAAAACTTGCTTTCCTGTTTATGTGTTCTACCCTTTGTGATTCCTTAAAGTCCTGTTGTAATCATTTATTGTTGTTATATATCTTTTCAAACATCTGGTTCCATGAAACATATAGCTTAAATCAGTTTTTTAAAGTTTAATAAATGCAATTGTTACTATTAAAGGGGTGTTTGGTGAAAACTGCTCAATATGTCAAAAATGGGTCTGTTTTGGGTCGTGCTTTAAACCATGTTGGATTAGGTTAAAAGTAGTGGTAAAATCAGTTTTTATGAATTTTCTTGCACTTAAATTAAAGAATGCAGTTTGCTTTTTTATGTGTAAAATCTGTGAGCTTTAAGCTCATGAAATCAGTGGCTTAACTAGGATTTTAAAAATTAGTTTGTTTAAGTTATTTTAGCTTTGTAAAATCTCAAATTGAGTTAGAATAGAAGTTGTATTAGTTTGTAATTGTGATTGAAGCTTTCTGTCATTTGTGTCTTTTGCATATCAGTTAAGAGTAGTCTCACTTGCCACTTTCTTTTTAAGTAGGTTAATGTTATAATTAAGTCCTTAAATTTGTTATGCAGTGTGTTCATAGGCCAAGCTTCAGCTATTTTAGCTTATGGTGGTGTTACAAGCCCTTCTCCTTTAGCTTATATTAGGCTGCAGTAGTGCCCTTTAGGCTTAGCCTACTTTAAGCCATTTTTAGTGTAAGTTGCCAGTTAAACCTTGCCTTTTCTAGCTTAGTGATCTTAGTTTATTTATTGTCCATAAGCCATGTTTTCTGCTTATTTAGGCTCTCTTAAATATAAGCTTGATGTAGTGTAGTTTGCAGCTAGTGGCTTTTTGCATAAGCCCCTTTACTAGCAGCTTGAAAGACTCATCCTTGAACTGATAAGTATTTGAGCCTTTTGTATCTTCAGTTTGTATGCTTATTTCTGAACTTATTTTTAAGTTTAATAAAAAAATGTCTTTATTAAAAATGGTTTTTACAGCTTTTTTATAAGTTACTTCAAAAAGTTTTTAAATAAAAAATAAAAAGGGGGAAAGGGGGAAACCTGGGTGAGCCAAGGCTCGAACCCGGGTCTCACCCCTCTCAACCCCTTTATAACCAACGTCTATACCATCTGTGCTAGGCTCTCAATTGGTAAGTCTTTGCACTACTTTTTATTTAAAGTCATGTTAATTTCCTTTTAGCATTATCCCAATTCGTAGCTTATTATGGGGATTTCACAACTTATTTTATAAGCTGTATTACCTAGCTTAATTTTCCCTTAGTAGTTATATCATGTAGGACATCTTTGCATTTTTTCAGATTTTTTGGTAGTTATTTAGTTTTTTTTAGGAATTTAATTAGATAAAAGTAGTTTTTAAATCATAAAAATTATTTTAAAAGTCTAAAAATTAATTTTCTTTTTTTGAAAATTTTCTTTTATCGTTTTTAAGGTTTATGATTAGAAAAATATTTTGTAGGGTTAAAAATTTAATTTGTTACTTTTAGTCGTGTTTTTACGTTTTCTCGTTATTCGTTTAAATCATCGTTATTTTATGTTCCCGTAGACTTAGGATTTCTTTTTAAGCCTTAATTATGTTTCCCGTAGCTGTTTAGGTTATCCATTGCCTTTATATGATTTTCCCGTAGATTTAGGTTTAATTTCTGTTTTTCCCGTAGATTAGTAAATCAAAACCAAAAACCTTTATTATTCGAGCATTAAATCCGAACCGTTTCGTAACTGTCAATTTCGCACCTCGTTGGGAGATCGACCCGGGTGATCACTTGCCCGGTATATCATTTATATTGTTTCCGTGAGCCCGTTGACCTTTTTCCTAAAGGGTTGACTCGGTTGGCTCGCGTTGATTGTATTTTTGATATCATTACTATACTTATAATTGATTTATGATTTAGGGGTTGCAAAATCCTTTTTATCAAATTGGCGCCATTGCCGGGGAGGTGTGTTGCGACAATATCATTACGGTTTGACGATTAGTGACTTGAAGACCCTTCCTCGTGAAGTTATCATTCTCGTTTGTGAATATTTTCTTATTATTATAAAAATATAAAAACACAAAAATATTTTTCATTTTCTTTTATAAAAACAAGAAAAAAAAACCAAAAATATAAAAACATTGTCCATAAAAACAAATAAAAATCATCATCAATATAATGCTTTCAACTGAAGCATTATCATAATAAGTTCCCGAACAAAAGATTTAAAACTTGCCTTTGTGTCACTTGTGAAATATGGCTCACCTTTAAAAGATTAACAAACTACCAGAGGGGTTTAAGGAGGGTTGTTCCAACGAACTACGACCCTAAAGGAGAAAAGTTTTTAATAGCTTCGCACTTTCCTACTCCTCCGCTCCTTTGTGCGTTTTTCTTTTAGAGAGCTACCATGAAGCAAGTTGATTATCGGTTTAAGTTATTCAATCTCGTTTTGTCCGTTAATAAAATATGATGTTAAAAAAACTCAAAAATCCAAAAATAATCTCCTTTAACCTCTTTGCCATTTAATTCTTCTTCTTATCCCTCTTTATTGTTTAATTCTAATGGAGTTTTATTTTAAGATATGAGTGTGTGGTTGGTTCTGTCTGACAACCATGGATGACTTTTATTGATTATCATGTATTGAAAACCAATGCGGTTGTCATTTTATTAATGGAATTTTTCAAATTTGTACTTATGGAGATGGAAATCCAATCGATTTCTCAACTCCGTACTCTTTTAAGGATTCTCAAAAAATTTCGGACAACCCCACACACTGATGACCAATCATTGTGTGATTTTTTTTGTTGGGAACTAATGCTGGTTATAGTCACTATTGTACACCGCATGTTCCAAACCCGGAACCATGCCACAATCAAAACTATGATGAGTTCCCATAAACTTTACCAAGTTTTCAACAACAAAGTCTTTGTTGTGAAAATTGCTGTCCTCTTGCGACCTTTGATTGTCAAACGGATGAATCCAAATTTCTAATGATTCCAATTCTTCCCGGTTTTTTTTTTGACCAATTTCAACCCTATAATAATCTCCCGTCATCATTCAACCTCTCGAGAAAAAATGAGCATGCATGGAAGCTTTGCAAGCCCGAGTAAGACCCTAATGTAATCGATAGAAAACTTTTAAAGAAGTTTAATCGTATTTCTTTTCAGAAAACACCGAAGGTTTTAATGCAATCTTGGGACAAATTTCTTAAAATTAAGCATGCTCAATCCGAGGATGTGCAAGAATTGCTCAACAAACTTGTTGATGATGTGCGAAACGTAAACGAGGAGTTAACAGAATATACCAATACTCCAAGTTGGAATTTTCCTAACTCATCTTACGATGATGATGATGACGAGGAAAGTTCAATCCCTTTGAAAGATATCATTATGTCCGGACTTCCTCCGTGTGTTGCAATCACACCCGATTTACCAAAAAAGGATCCCTTCAATCATGGCGGATGGGCATTTAGCCACAATTCTGGAAACGAATTCTGACGATTTCTAGAAGTTAGTGATCGAGGACCTTGTCCAAATCCCAAGTGAGTCCGAAGATTCTTCCGACGGTGAGTGTGATTTGCCTCCGTATGATGATTCTTCAAAGAATCGTGATCTTACTTTCTCTAACCCTCTCTTCGATATCGATGAACATTTTACCTCGAGTGATGAGTCATTTTCCGAAGAGGACGTTCCAAATGAGAATTTTAAAATTTTCTCTAATCCTCTCTTTGATCTTGATGAAGAAATCACTTCCACTAAGGTTGATCAAATTGATGATGAGGTGTTAGAAAATACCAATTCAATTCCACCGGGAATTGAATATCCTTGTTTTAATGCCGAATCTGATCTTTTAGAATCTTTGCTTCATCAAGATACTTCGAATAATGATTCTCAAAAGATCGATTCTCTTCTTGATGAGTTTGCCGATGAACTCACTCTTCTCCACTCAATTCCACCGGGAATTGATGATGTCAACCTTTATCCGGAAGGAGAATTTGTTTTTGAGAGTTTGCTTTACGATAACTCTCTCCCGCCATCCGGATAGAATGTTAATTCTTGAAAACCTTACCGAGTCTTTCTCTCCATCCCCTATCCCGGTCGAGGATAGTAAACTCGCTTATGGAGGAGATTGACATTTTTCATGATGGTGATGGATCAATACCACCGGGTATTGTAAAGTGATGATTACGACTCAGAAGATGACGATAAGTCTACCTCCCGTCCTGAGTTGGGAATCATTTATGTTGTTATCCCGATTCGGGAGATTCAACCATTGATGTGGTGGAAGACATCCCCGTTGATGTGCCTAATATTTTGCCCACCCATCCCTCCTTTCAATTGGATTTCGACTTCATTACCTCTTATAATGATCTAGGATCCGATCTTGATAATTCTTATCCTTCCGGAGATAGAAACAAGATTTACGATCCGGGGATATGTATTGAAGTCACAAGATTTCTTTCTACTCTTTCTCCCGTGATTGATACTTTACTTCCATTTTCATCCGAAAATGAAAACAAAGTTTTCAATCACGGTGTTCTTGCTTCAAAGGAGAAATCTCCTCCTTCTTCATCACATCGGGGCTTTAAAACTTCCAAGCTTTCTCTTCATTAAAGCCCGATGTTGATTTCTGGAGACAACACTCCAAATTTGGGTGTTCGTCATCCTCATTTCTATCCCCCTTGACCAAGCTCAAGTATGGGGGGATCGAGTCGAGCTTGTGACTCGGTTAATAAAAACAAGGCGCTTCGTGGGTGGCAACCCATGCTTATCCTAATATAATTAGTTTAGTAGTAATGAATAAGTGTTTTTTGTTGTTGTGAGAGGCTTACCTCTTTCCTTTTTAGTGTTTTGTGTTTTGTTTTGTATGTCTAGGATTGCCCGGATTTTTGAAGCCTCTCGTGCTTGCAGTTTTATCCTTCGTTCACAAGAGCTTCATATCCTCAGCTTCATTTGGGAAATCCAATATCCTAATCTAATCGACTAACGTTTATCTTTAGCATAATTCATAAACGGCTTTAGTATAACGTAGGTACCCTTTAAAACATTGAGGACAATGTTTTGTTCTAGTATGGGGGGTCTTCGATTTGATTGTGCCTACAGCCGTTGTTTTCGCGTAATCCCGTTTTTACCACCAAAATACCAAAAAAACAAAAAAATTTAAAAATTTTCAAAAACAAAATAAGTGTTTTGTCACAATTTTGACTTTCCTGCCGGGTAGAATAAGAATAAATTTTGACTCGATCGAGCGTGTTGAGCTCTAGCTTGTTCCTTAACTTTTAGACTAAGCATTCGCGGAAATTTGTGAAGAACAAAAAATGATAGTGTTAATTATGAGTGGGATGCTAATTTGGAAATCTTACAAGCTCATGTGTGTAATTTGTCGCTTTTTCTCCTATAATCTCCTAACCGGACTAATAATACGTGTTATTTTTGAAAATTAAACTTAAATCAACAATTTTTGAGATGTAGTCAATAATAATTTTAGTCTTAGTTCAAATTTATACTTAAATTTTCGAAAACGAAGTCTTCTTTATATATATCGTGATAATAAAAAGTGTTAAATAACCAAAAAAATGAAAAAAAAGAAAAAAAAATGATGAATTTTTTTTGATGAGTAATAATTATAAACTGTGGCTGATAAAAGTTTGCTGCATCTTGCCGGCTCACAACCGATGTTGCAGCCTTCTAAAGAAAGCCCATAGTAAGAATAATAATCCAAGACTGATAAAAGTTTGATGCATCTTGCCGGCTCACAACCGATGTTGCAGCCTTCTAAAAGGTCGAGAGTTACAATTGCATCATGGTTATGTTTAATATTAAGTGTGAAGTAATAAATGTAAGATCTCTTTTTGTTAAATTTAAATATGCTTTTGAACTTTGACTATTTTATTTTAAGTTGTAATTTTTTAAAATAAGCTATGTATAAACGGGAAACCTAAGAGTTCTTGAAACCAAAGGTCCGTGAGTCCCGATACTAGTCTCTGTGGGGTGTCAAAAGCCTGGTCACTTAGCCGCAAGGTTGGGATGTGCCGAGACGAAAGTCGCTACATGGGATGATCTCGCCTTCAAACTCATTATTCTCGGGTGGAACGTGAAGCATAGAATTTTGCAAAACGTTGATCCATAGTTGAAATTCGAAATGGCACATTCACCTAATATATAATAATTGTCGGGAGTGAAAAGTTCACAAGTTACAAATATGAGTAGTGTTAGCATCTTAACTTATATTTAACGGTGATTTTGTTTTAAGCTTGGTTTAGGATAAGTGAAAAGTCGAGGATGATGAATTTATCTTTTTGAGCATTTTAGGATTGAAATGTTTCTTGTTCTATGATCCTTAAAGTTATAAAATAACGAAAGTAAAATAAGTTAGTTAGTTGCTTAAAAAGAAAAATACAAAAAATGAGAAAAAAAGAAAAAATACAAAAATATGTGTGGGAATAAGTGTAAATATTTAAAAATGGTAAAAACGGGGCTTTTCGAAGCTATTGATTTCTTGATTCCCCTTGATGAACACTTAGCTACTTTTTGAGGTAATTAGTCGAGGGGGATCGAGATTCTTAGTTTTCTAAGTGTTTACTTATAGCATTGCGTGAGGACACGACAATATCTTAGTATGGGGGATTTTGGTACGTGTTTAATTACACATACCTTTGACCATTAAAAACGAGCTAAAATGACCAAAAACGTACCAAAAATACATTGTATTTGTATGTTTTGCATTTGTATTGTGCAGGTAACGGATATCCGAGAAAAGGACAAAAACGAAGCCAAAAATGACAAAACCGAGCACGAGAACGGAAAGAGCATGAAAGAAAAGTCAAGTCAAAGCCAAAAGTCCAAAAGTCAAAGTCAAAGTCAAAGCCGTAAACGAAGAATTGCTTAATGGGCCCACCTGCACCCATCTAATGGGCCGGGTCAACCCATTAAGCAATATTATCAAGACTAATACCATGAAATGGGCCCAATAAACCCTTTTTATTAAACCTCGTCCCATTATCCAAAAGCCCAACAGCATTAACAAATGTTTACGCCATCACCCTTTAACCACTAAAACGCTGTTAGTCCCCAAGGACCACTCATTCAAAAACTCTAATATAAAACTTCAGGGACCATTTTTTGCCCACTCTACTCCCCGAAATATTTTCACCAACATGGACTTAACCTCAATCACACAACACAAGTTAAGGGCTTAAATTGGCAAAAACCCCAAACCCTTCAACCCTTGTAGCCCAAAACAGAGATACAAACGCAAAAATGAATTTGGCGCCAAATTGCCATTTTCATGTCTTCTTCACCCATCACCATCTCTGCAACTAAATAACAAAAACATCACCTCTCAATCTTACCCCACCCATCACATGGCTCATTGCCATGTTGGCAATCCCATACACTATCATTCGTCCATGGATAAAAACTAGAGAATTAAGTGTGATGATCAAAGGCTTGGGGACAAAGAAATTTGGATGGCTGAGATGAAGCTTGACACTCATCACACAACAAAAACACCTTCATTTTTTCTCACAGAAGAAACATAAATGTGTGAAGACAAAGAAGACCAAGACACTTAGACGTCTTTATATATAGGACTCATTTGTAAGCCTATAGAGGCAAGTAGTTTTAACCTAGTTTAGTTTTTGTCATCTTATATAGTGTAATTTTTAAATATTGTAATCTTTTTATGAGTTAATGAAAATTTAAGAGTTTAGCTTAAAATTTGTTGTTCTTAAATTCTTGTTTTTAAAGTATTCAAAAGCCTTTCAAAAGTTGTTTTAAGTTCTTAAGCAAGCATATTATAAACCTGTTTTAATTTAACTATAAAGTAATTAAGGAAAATTTACCAAAAATAAATCACACCAAAAACACCACAGCTTATTTGGATGATAAGCCGGATTTGGATGGGCTTATGGACACCACCAGCTTATCTTTGATAAGCTGGAGCTTGTAGATAAGCTTTTAAAAGCTTGGTTTATCTTGTTTGAGCAAAAGCCTTTGTAAGTTCCATTTTCTTTCATTTTTTTGCTTACTACTGTAGCATTGCTTATTATTGCATATTTATGCTTATATTTGCTTATTTATGTTTGCTTATGATGTTTAGTGCTTATTATGCTTGTTTTGTAGTTTAGAGATCATTTATTTGAGTTTTCTTATAAACTGTCTTAAATAGCTTATAAATTAGCATAATATGTTATAGCTTATTTAGGTGCTTATTGGTTGTTGACACTTGCTCAATATTGCTTATTAATCTTATTTAACATCTGGTCTTTGAAAAACTTTGCTTAAATCTTCATAAAACAAGTTTAAAAATGATTTCTAAAAACTTAAAGGGGTGTTTGGCACAAGCAGTACTAACTCATAGTTAGTACTGTTTGTTCCATTTTGACCCATTTGGGAACTCTGAAAATCATTTTTAAGATTTTTAATCTGTTTTAGGTAAGTGTTTTAGTTTAGAATTGATTGTTAAGGATTTGTGTAAGCTTAATTTAAATCTGTGGTCATTAAAACAGTTTAGTGTAGCTTATTTGATTAGGACTTTTAAAGTAGCTTTTATGCATTGGTTTTGTATTGTTTTAAGTTCTCAAAATGCATTAGAGTAGGTGTCTTGAAGTGTGCA
>BQNB010059937.1:0-12360 GCA_026074375.1 Tanacetum coccineum | reverse complement strand
AAATATTACATTTATTTAACCATTTAAACCACCATTTACTTTCGATTTTATATTTATAAAATCTTACGATGTATTTATTGTTGATTTATATAAACCAAACGCACCCTTGTTGTTTTCTACTAACCCAAACGCACCCTTATTATGAAACTGTTAATCCAAACGCACCCTTTGTGGTTTCTATCTAAACCAAACGCACCCATATGTATTTCTGTTAACCCAAACACACCCCTTGGGTGTTTCTTGCTATCCCAAACGCACCCCTTACGGTTAAACAATCAACCAAAAGCACCCTCTTGGTGCTTCTGCTAACCCAAACGCACCCCTTACGGTTTCTGCTCACCCAAACACCCCTTTTGGGGTTTTCTGCTCACCCAAACACCTCTTTTACAGTCAAACAGTTAACCAAACGCACCCTATACGTTATCCCAAACACACCCTTATGCATTTCTACCAAACCAAACGCACCCTATACGTTTTTCTACTAACCCCAAACGCGCCCTTGGTTGATAAACCTATAACTAAACGTACCCTAATCATTATAACAAAACCAAACGCACCCGTGTGTTGTTATACGTTAAACCAAACACAGCCCTTGCTGCTGCCATAAAACCCAACGTACCCGGTTGGTTGAGAACACCACCAAACGCACCATTGGCGTTTAATAAAACAAACAAACACACCCTTGGTGCTGAATCGAACAAACAAACGCACCCTTGTGCTATTTCCAGACCCAAACGCGCCCTTATGTTGTTTTCAGCCAAACCAAACGCACCCTGGTGCATTATTATAAACCAACGCACCCTATGTGGTGCTGATTACAAACAAAACGCACCCATGTTGGTGGTTTAAAACAAAACGCATCCTTGTTGGTGGTGGTTTTAACAACCAAACGCACCTTATGGTGCTTCATGGCGGGGTGGATGAATGGTGGTTGCGTTGTGGTGATGGTGATGATAGCAGAGTGGCACTGCGGTGGTGGTAAGGGGGGGTTGTTGTGGGTGTATGATGATGGTGGTGTAGTTGTGGGGACTGCCGGGGGTAGCGGGTGGCGACAAACAATAAAAAAAAATTCGTTAGTAATAATTCAAATATATAAAAAAATATGAAGGAATAAATTCAACAAAATATTAAAAAAGTAAATTTAAATATAAATAATATATGTATATTAACTGAAATTTTAAGGTCGGTATTCGTGATTTTAGAAGTAATAATACATTTTCGTATCAAATGGCAAACAGCAAAAATAAACAAAAGATATTATAAAAGAGATAAAAATATAAAATTTAAAAATTCCTGAATTGATAATCATTTACAAAAAATAAAGACAAAACAAACAAAAATTAAAAATTAATAATAAACAAAAATGAATGAAAAAATATAAATAAAAAAACTAAAAATATATACAGACCATTTAAAATATAAAAAAAACATCATCAAAACTATAAATTACATGGGCGGTGAATGGGTGGTGGTGATGGAGAGGGCGCGTGGGGGCGCGTGGTTCGATGGATCAGATATATCGGGGGTAGATCTACCTTTTTGTTAAATTTTAGGGTGGCGGACATGGCGGTCTGTGGCGGCGACGGTGGCCGGAGCGGCAGTGGCTGCCGGAAAATGAGGGAGAGGGAGAGGTGAATATGTGTGTGTGTGTGTTATATATAAAAATTGAGATATAAAACTTTCAATTACTATATATATGGTATTAAAGTTATAAGTTAAAGTGGACATGTCACCAATAGATGGGGGTTAATTCTAAAAATATTACCACAGGGACCTAAAGTGTACATTTTGGTAAATAATTATTCGGGGCTCGTTTAAGCTACTTAACGGAGGATTCAAAGTACGAGACTTGCGCCAATGCGTTCGAAATAATTTTTCCCATAAAAAGGCGTAATTCAATCGACTATTTTCTAACGTTTTTTGAAAATTTATTTTTAAAACGTTTATTACTTACTATTGTATATTACTGATATAACTTTTTAGGGGGGTTTTTCGTTAAACTGATCCTTTACTGGAATATTTGCGTTTTTTTTATACAAACGTGACTGAATAAAATGATAACTAATTTATTAAATATTTTTATTTAATAAAAGTGTTAATTAAATATAATTTAATTATTTTCATGTCGGTACGCGTTGTGTGCGGTTTCTAAAACCTTACGAGGGTATTTTGGTCATCTTCTGCTTGTTTTCGGGTCTCGGGCAAAACTAAAAAGTTTTTTGAAATGTCGTTTTACATCAAATTGCTAAGAGTCCGAGTCGTGAAAACGTGATTTAGTGGGTCGTTTTTGATAAGTCAGCGTAGGAATAACATATATCTTTTTCGTTTTCAAGTTAAATAAGTTAAAAATATCTTTGCACATGAGATATGGAAATATTAAATATGATTTATTATTTTAGGTTATCGTTCGATAAACTTTGACAGGTTATGCGGGTATCGTTTTTATGTGACCATAAAAGATCGAAAGTCAAAAAGTCAAGTCGGACCCGAAAAAGTCAAAGGGTTAAAATTGTATTTAAGTTCTTGAAACATTGTAGTTGTTTACTGTACTCTCACCTTAAAGAAATTCGCCCCCCACCCTCTCGAGATTTAATTTGTGTTAACCGATTGTGTGTCCAAGAAAAGATTTAAGATTAAATGACCAGTTTTTAAACATAGCGCTGATAACTTTAGTCAGCAAAATTAGATGTTTCGACCCTTTTCAATATACCAAAAATTTTGGCTAGGTTTGACCAGGATATTTAATCCATCAAAATAGGTATCTCAAAAATATCTTTACAGATCTTAGGACTGATATAACCGCGTTATAAAGAAAGTGGGGAGAAAAAAAGGGAGCCCCTTAATAGTTACAAAGCATGAGAAAGGAGAATAGTGGAGCCGCATAGTGAGTATCGTCTGTATAAGGTTTCAATATGTTATGGTCGAGGTCTCGTTTTGATTTTTGTAATATTCGATGATTATAACGGCGAGGCTATTGATGTAAGTATCCAACTTGCTTAGGCAGGATTTCTTTTAAGAGTACTAGGATTGCTCAGACTAAGTCTTCGTACTAGTGGTACGAATGAATAGTTACGACTATCTCTTTACGCGATAGGTGTTTATCTAGGTTTTAAGGGCGGGTTGCATTACCTATTGATAAATTTATAAAGCTGGTGAACCGCGCCAGACCCAACAACAGCATCCCATATCGAATATAAATATAAACAATAGTGATGGGATGCAGAGGATGTGACGGGACATTTCGAGAAACAATATCCCCAGAATAAGTTCAACAAATGGGAGGAGCTCGCGGAAGAGCTTATGCGATAGAGGCGGAATATGGTTACTCAGTCCGTTGTTCGAGGTATGAATCCCACTCCATTAGTTTCAAGTTGTGTAACGAGTCCGATAGTTACTACGAACAGTTCGTTGATTGCAAGGATTTGCACGAAAAAGTAAATATCTTAAATGAGATTCATTTTTGTTTTCCAAGTGAGGCCTTAAAATTTTGCTGAGTGGTAAGACACGATTGTGTTTCTAGACCTTCTTAACGGATTCCGGTGGTTGTCGGGTTCGAGTTCATACTCGTTTCATATCGGATACCATTAAGCCCACTCATTTATAATTCATTACTTACATAAAGGAGCGTCCTAATTTATGTAAGTAAGAAATGATAAACTTATGGTTTGGTGATTTATAATTCCTTTATTTAATTAAAGAGGCGTCCCAATCCTTTCAAATAAAGAGATTATAAATTATCCTACTTAATAATTTTCGATGCAATGGGCGTACTCACATGACCTTCAAGGTGATGAATAGCATACCGATGCAGGTTCTCTAATGAGTATGGGACAAGTGTTTAAAACTCGTCTTCGAAGACGGGGAGTAAAACTACCAAGGAATATCGACCTAGAGTTCAAGATAGTTAATGAGGTACTGTGGTTAGAGTAAATAAGATAAAGGTCTTCACTGACGAGTTACCATAGCACTTATCTTATCAATCCCGATTACAAGTCTCGCCTATAACATGACTTGTAATACTTAGATTCACATTTAATTGCATGTAAAAACAAGCTTTGTGACAAAGCTTTTGTTAACATAGTAATTATCATGTATCAATCGCTACCCATATTACAAGTCCCCGTCCCATACAAGACTTGTATTACTTAGATTCATAATAATTACTATCCATGTAAACAAAATTATGACGGTCTCGTGTAATACGTATTGTTTAAAGCTATGAAGGAAGAAATAACATTCTTAGAGACCATTGTTAACTTACAATGTCTCTAAGAACGAAATTAGGGGCCATTGTATGGAACTCCTAATGTCTAGATGTCAGATTGAGACCATTGTGTAAACTCTATCCACTGTATATGGTTTATAAATGAGACCATTGTGCAACTTTACAAGGTCTAAAAATGTATTAAAATGAGACCATTGTGCAACTCACAATGTCTTAAGAAATGCTTATCGTATTTATATAAAAACTCTTATTATAATAAATGTAAGATATACGCAAAAGATGCAAGCATATATATATTATATATATATAATATATTAAATATAATATATATTATATATATATATATATATATATATTTATATATATTTTTATATATATGTGTGTTGTTTTTTGTGTGTGTGTGTGTGTGTGTGTGTGTGTATGTATGTCATGTAAGCACTTAATGTAACAAGTAATGTAAGCAAGTAAGCAAGTAGTGTGGTTTGCACTTCGAAAGAAAATGTTTGCTGTGATGCATATTTGCGAAAACGGCTATGTCTAGGGTCAAATTATGCTAACCTAGTTCTCTATAGCCATAGTGCTCTGATACCAATAGGAAACACCCTAAAAAATGTGTCGCAGCGGAAAGTGTCCGGGGGGCATTTACTTAATAACGTACAACATTCACACAGGTACACGGAGAAACGACTGCTAAATGTGTTCGTTTGAAAAGCAATCTCGTGGATTTCCTTGAAATTGATATAACATGTTGTCTCATATTTGCATGCAAATAAAAGCTTGAAGAAACAATTCCCAATGAGATTTGAATCATTTGTATGTAAGTAGAATCCACAAATGAAATCTTGGTAAAATTTAGACTCTGTGCTACATCAACTAATAATCCAAGAGCAATCTATTCACTGAGAAAATATGTTAAAAAAGTGTCAACATAAAGTTGGCCGAGTTCTAGATTTGTCAGTAGAAATGGTTGAACCAAGGTTCTGTAAAAGTGGGGGCATGTGCATTTCAATCTTAAATGTCCTTCCAAAATGTATGTATGATTTTTAGAAATCAAATAGTTGTAAAGTATGCATGATCATTTCAATCCCCAAATAGTCACAAAAATGTACGTATGAACGTTGTACCGCAATTGTTCAAAGCATGTATGATATTTATATATATATATATCACCAAAATGTTTAAAGTATGTATTTGTCATCTATTGCAAGCACAGTAATATTCAATGTTGTGTATAAAACAATGATTATAATTACTCTAAGTTCATGAAACCAATGAACTATGTACCCATCGTAGGTGTCCCCTCCATGAACACCCGGGCAGTAATGAAAACCATCTGTACCCATCATAGGTGTCCGCTCCAAGAACACCCGGGCAGAAATGAATATGTACCCCTCGTAGTGTACCTTCAAGAAACATCAGGCAAAGTATTTAGTAATGAATATGTGCCCCTCGCAGGTTCTTGTCCTACTCAAGAAACATCGTGGCCTATAGTAATGAATATGTGCCCCTCGCTTGTGTTCCCCTCCAAGGAAGAACAACCAGACAGTAATGTTTATGTTGCCCCTGCAGTGTGGGGTCCCATCAAGAACACCCGAGCATTTACTTGTAGTTATCAGTTCAATCCACTTAAGCTAATCCGTAATCATTTCAAAAGTAAAGTATGTATTTGTGACCAAATATGAAGTCAAAAATGTATTCTTAGGGAATATGTATTGAGTATGAAACCAATTTGTAAACGATCATGTAACAAGCATAAGTCAATCATGTGAATGAATTTGCAAACAAGCATGTTCTCACCCCAAAAATATATGTAAAACCAGTAAAACATGGGGCTATAAACTCACATTGATGTTGTAGAACGATTGGCAGAAATGCACATATTAATCATAATACAAACGAAAACCAGAACGGCTCGATCAAGAAGTTGCGGTTTACCTTAACGGCTAAGACCCACTAGCATTAGGATAATGTTATTTGGGTTTTCCGAGGGATGAGTACATCAACGCGACACGTTGATAAAAAGGAAATTTAGAATTCAAGTTGGGAGAATAAGTGTTGGGTGAGGTTTGGTTAAAATGATACAATAAAGTTCTCGCGAAAGTAAAACGGTAAAGTGATGTAATATATGTTTGTAATATATTACTGTATTAAGAATGAGCAAACTGTATAATTATATCGTGAATTATATGACAAAGACCAACACCCAAAAGAATTAATACGGAGTATATAATATTTGCAAGTATTATATGACTGAACCGTGAAAAAATATATTTGAAAACATGATATTTCGACACGTTTTTTGTAATCAACTAATTTAATTAATAGCGTTCTTGCATAAAATTAAATCGCACGTTTTAATGTTACGAATCATGTAACCGATGTTTGTAAAGCTTTTACAAAAGTCATGATTTCACCTTATAGTCGGGAATTTATAAAATAATATTTTATAAACTAGTATTTCGTTTCCTTGACGGTTCTAGCTAAAATAGTTATCCCATTTGTAAAAGTATAGATTTTGTTTGTTTATCCGGTTATTGTATAATTACAAATTTATAATCTTAAAACTATATAACTTAATCCTTTTTCAATCAATCCGTGTTGAAATTACTCGCGTGTTTTAAATATATATATATATATATATATATATATATATATATATATATATATATATATATATATATATATATTTTAATTTAAAAATATAAATATATATAAACTAACGAAATAATAAATATTACATTTATTTAACCATTTAAACCACCATTTAGTTCCGATTTTATATTTCTAAAATCTTACGATGTATTTATTGTTGATTTATATAAACCAAACACACCCTTGTTGTTTTCTACTAACCCAAACGCATCCTTATTATGAAGTTGTTAATCCAAA
Organism: Tanacetum coccineum; assembly: GCA_026074375.1. Classification (NCBI taxonomy): domain Eukaryota; kingdom Viridiplantae; phylum Streptophyta; class Magnoliopsida; order Asterales; family Asteraceae; genus Tanacetum; species Tanacetum coccineum. Next base: position 5,246 of record BQNB010059937.1, on the reverse strand, counting down.
CGCACCCTTTGTGGTTTCTATCTAAACCAAACGCACCCATATGTATTTCTGTTAACTCAAACACACCCCTTGGGTGTTTCCTGCTATCCCAAACGCACCCTTTACGGTCAAACAGTTAACCAAACGCACCCTCTTAGTGCTTCTGTTAACCCAAACGCACCCCTTACGGTTTCTGCTCACCCAAACACCCCTTTTGGGGTTTCATGCTCACCCAAACACCCCTTTTACATTCAAACAGTCAACCAAGCACACCCTGTATGTTTTCCCAAACACACCCTTATGCATTTCTACCAAACCAAACGCACCCTATACGTTTTTCTACTAACCCCAAACGCACCCTTGGCTGATAAACCTATAACCAAACGCACCCTAATCGTTATAACAAAACCAAACGCACCCGTGTGTTGTTATACGTTAAACCAAACGCACCTATTTTGGTGTTTCTATCACAACTAAACGCACCCTTGGTGCTTAACTCAGATCCAAACGCACCCTTTGGTCGTTTTATGAAACCAAACGCACCCTATGTGTCTATAAAAACAAACAAACGCACCCTTGTTGGTGGTTTATACACGAACGCACCCTTGTGGTGCCGAGCAAAATCAAACGCACCCTAGGTGGTTGCTGTGGAGGTGGTGTGGGTGGTTATGGTGGTGACGCGGGGACAGCGAGGTGGCGGTGGCAATGGCGGTGAATGGGTGGTGGTGATGGAGAGGGCGCGTGGCGGCGCGTGGTTCGGTGGATCGGGGATGGATCTACCTTTTTATAATTTTTGAGTTCGCCAGAGTTTGGCCGGAAAAAGTAACCGGCGGAGGTGGGTGGCCGGAATTCGGCCGGTGGTGGTCGCCGGAAAATTGGGGAGGGGGGGGGGGAGAGAAGTGTATGTGATGTTTATAAGAAGAAAATGAGAAAATTAGTTATAAATTTAGTTTATATATTCAAAAGTTATATAAAGAAAAAAATGACAAGTCCATAATACATGAGGGGTAATTCTGAAAATATTACCACAGGGACCAAAAGTGTAACTTTTGTAATATAATGGTTCGGGACTCGTTTGGACTAGTTAAATTTCGTAACACGAAACTTCGCCATGCGTTCCAAAATAATTTTTCCCATAAAAACTAGTATTCACTCGACTAATTTTCATAACGTTTTATAAAATTTATTTAAAACGTTATTAATTATTTTGTATATTTACTGATAAACTTTGTCCGTAAAATAAACTTTAACTTGAATATTTGCGTTTTTAACAAACGTTACTGAATAAAATGATAAATAATTTATTAAATATTTTTATTTAATAAAAAGTGTTAATTAAATATAATTTAATTATTTTCATGTCGGTACGCGTTGTTCTTGTTTCTAAAATCTTGCGAGGGTATTTCGGTCATTTTCTGCTTATTTTCGGGCACCGGCAAAAACTAAATAGTTGTCCGAATTTCGTTTACAATCAAAGTGCTTTAGATCCTAGTCGTGAAAACGTGATTTAGTGGTCGTTATTTTTGATAAGTCAACTTAGGAAAACATATATCTTTTTTCGTTTTCAAGCCAAGAAGTTAAAAATAACTTTGCACATGAGATATGAAATAATAAATATGATTTATTATTTAAAATATGTTCCGAAAACATTATCGGTTACGCGGTAATCGCTTTTATGTGACAATAAAAGACCAAAAGTCAAAAAGTCAAGTCAAACCTAAAAAGTCAAAGGGTAAAATAGTCATTTAAAATTCTGAAAATTGCCGGATGTTACACACTTCATTGATTATGACGAAGATGATTTTGACAATGTCTCCCCCTCAAATAATGACTCATTTTATTGAAAGAGTTGTAGTCGTTATTTGATAGTTCAAAATTGTCTTAGAAAAATGATGATTTCATGAATCTGAAAGATGATTATTTTATATTTTGAAAATCAACACTCAAGAAAATAAGATTTCTTTTATTTTGTCACATAAGCTCACTGACGCGTACACTTACGGATTAAAAGAAGCACGGGTTGTGATGCAAAATAATCACAAGCCTTTGAATGAATATAAAGTAATTCATTCCCGAGAAAATTAATTCCCGTTATGAGGTCAAGTTGTCTTTTTGACGACATACTTGTCTTAAAGATGATGATCGGGTTGCTATCTGAAATAATAGCAAGCCATTTTGGCATGTTTTGAAAAACATTTGAAACTTCTGCTCGAACTTCATTTACAGCCTCGTATCATTTTTAAATGACATTTCTAAGACCGTAAATGTTATCGATTTTCAGAAGACATGCCAGAGATCCATATTTTTATATTTTTCTGATTTTTTAATTTTTTCTTTTTGTTTTTATAAAATTTTATAAAGGAAAATCTTTTTGGATACTTTATGTTTTCATATATACACATATATACAGGATATGATGTTTACCACCATCTTCGTCCATTTCCTCTGCTAGACGTTTCAACGTCTATGGAGGACATGCCTTTTCATACCAATATTTTATCGATCAAGAAGTTGAATCTTTCTCGAGGCAATGGTTTAGTAAAGATGTCAGCCAGTTGGTATTCAGTCCGGACAAAGTATAGCTCCATGATTCCATTCTCCACTTGCTCCTTTATGAAATGGTAGTGAATATCGATGTGCTTTGCTCTAGAGTGTTGAACATTGTTGCAGCATAAAGAACACACTTTGTTGTCGCAGTTCAGAGGGATCTTTTGAATTGGGGAGCCATAATCTGTTGTTGTGAAACGCATCCAAAGGTTATGAGGCAACACCAGATAAGGCAATATATATTCCGCCTCTGTACTCGATATGGCAGTGCTCTTTTGCTTCTTAGACGACCAGCTTACAAGTTTATCACCTTAGAACTAAGCGCTTCTCGACGTACTACGTCTAGTGTCCTAACACCCCACGTGATCGGCATCTGCATAAGCGGTGAGAGACATATCAGTATCTTTGAGATACCCATAGGACCATGTTAAATGGTTCCATGAAGGTATCGAAAGATCGTTTTCACTCGCTTGTAAGTGCTTTTAGATAGGCTTAGCCTGATGATGGGCACATAAGAGACAACTAGTTTAGGTCATGGTCTATGGCTGTACGATACATTAAGGATTCCAATCGATGACAATGGTAATGTGTAGGCATCACTGGTTTCCCTGTAGGTCTTCATCAGTTTCTTGGGTTTTAATCATGGGTGTGTCAACAGAATCAATAGTATTTAAGCATATTTTTTAACGTTTTAGAAGAATATTTAGATTGGTTTATGAAGGATGCCTCTGGGGACTTTGAAGATATTTATATCCTAAAAGAATGACATTTTGCCCCATCATTGACTTCTTGAACTTAGACGGTCATCCTGCGATTAGCAAAACTCATCACACATGGTAGTATTTGTTGATGCAAATATTATATCGTCAACATAAATTTGTACCAGTAATATGTCATTTCCAGCATGCCGTGTGAAGAGTGTAGGATCAACTGCACCTTTAGAGAATTGTTGAGAGATAAGAAAGCTTGACAGCATATCGTACCATGCACGTGGTGCTTGTTTGAGACCGTAAAGGGCCTTTTTGAGCTTATACACATGCGATGGGTTGTCCTGGTCAACAAATCCTTCTGGTTGTGAAACGTAGACCTCTTCTTTAAGCTCGCCATTTAAGAAAGCCGTTTTGACGTCCATTTGGTAGATCGTCATATTCTTATGAGCGGCATTAGCAACGAAGATACGGATGGCCTCTATTCTAGCAACCGGTGCAAATGATTCCTCGAAATCGATACCCTCTTCTTGTCTGAATCCTTGAGCAACTAGTCGAGCCTTATTCTTTAGTACCCCGCCAGATTCATCTGTTTTGACCTTATAAATCCATTTGAGTTTGATCAAGAACACGTTGTCTGGACACGGCACCAATTCCCAAACTTCAAGTCTTTCAAATTCATGAATTTCTTCTTGCATTGCATCGATCCATGACGGTTCGGTCATTGCTTGTTTGAAGTTCTTTGGTTCTACTGAAGTTAGGAAGGCATCAAAATAACACCACATGGCGTCAGTGTGTAGTTGTTTTCTGGTGGAGACAAAACAAGAAGGATCACCGATCACGTTTACTATTGGAAGATCCTTAGTCCATCTACCAATGTGTTCTAATAGAGTGTGGAGTTGTCTCACATTAGATGATGATCCATGAGAAGTTGAGTTTTCATTAGGAGATTCATTAAGAGGATCATCATGAAATGTTGGTGTTTTTGGTGATTCTTCAAAACCTTGAGAAATGATTTGAGAATGTTCTTGTTCTTGTGATGTTGGAATACTTGTTGATAGAGCATCATGGTCAATTGAAGTAGACACAGGAGAATCAGCTAATACTTCAGCTCTTGGAGCGGGAGCTTCTTGAACTTGAGATACAACAATTGGTGGAGGATTAAAGTATTCATCGAACATTGGTTGAAACAAACGATCCCAGTCATATCTTATTGGTGGAATACAAGGTTGTTGAGAAATAGGGTTTGACACGAGTCCTGTACTGGATGTAGCAGGAGTCATATATTGAAGCCCGGGTCCTGAACTGAATTGTTCAGAAGCCATTGCTGTCAGCTCATCGAATGTCACATGAATTGTTTCTATAATTTTCCGGGTTCTTTTGTGGTAGATTCTGAACGCTTTCTTTGCAGGCGCGTAACCAATGAAAATACCAATGTCAGCTTTTTCATCTAATTTACCCAGGTCGTCATTGTCATTGGTAGGATAATAGAGTGCACCAAAGACATGAAAGAATGATAAATCCGGTTTCTTAACTTGCATAAGCTCATATGGAGTTTTGTTGTATCAGTGACGGATTAAAGAATGTTTTTGGGTGTAACAGGTTGTATTGATTGCTTCGGCCCATAAAAATAATGGAGCTTTAGAAAATATTAACATTGTACGAGCAGCTTCAACAAGAGTCCGGTTTTGCCTTTCGACAACTCCGTTCTGCTGTGGAGTGCGAGCAACAGATGTTTGATGTAAGATGCCAACATTTTCATAAAAGCACGAAGTGTCTGATTGACAAATTCGGTTCCATTATCTGTTCAAACATTACAGACGGTGGCATTCAAACGAACTTGAATATTTTTGATGCATTTAATGATTGCTTCAGGAGCTTCATCTTTTGACCTCAAAAATCTGACCCAAGTAAATCTTGAGTAATCATTGACAATCACTAAGATATACCTTTTCCCGTTAATACTCGCCACATGCATTGGGCCACACAAGTCCATATGCAAAAGATATAGTT
>BQNB010059936.1:0-37119 GCA_026074375.1 Tanacetum coccineum | reverse complement strand
TACGAGCTTGGAGCTTATGAAATGAGCTTATGAGCTCGTTAATCTAAAAAGGGTACATTTGGGTTTAAAATCATAACCCGACGGGTTTGAGCTTTAAGGGTTCATTTCACGTGATCACAAGGATGTATAAGAGCTTATATATGATCTAGAATCGAAATTAGTTTGTGCCTTCTTCCTTAACATCCTTAGCTCAGCTAGAACATGACTTGAGAGAGATTTGAGTTTGAATGGTGAGTTTGGAATGCATGCATGTATGGGACTTTATATAGGGTACGAAGGAGTGGTGCCCAAGGTTGTAAGGCTTTATAGCTTGGAGTGGTGGCCAAGACTGGTGGAGTGGTGGCCAAGATGTTGGAGTGGTGCCCAAGGGTGTTGCTTGGGGCAAAAGGGTGATTATGGGTCGAGTTCATGGCTGTTTTTGGACAGCCAACATCGGTCCCGGTAAAATGGTTGTCATTTACAAACCGTAATTCTGATTAAGCTCAAACCAGTGAGCATGGTTAGATGTTTGAATCCTCTAAAACTTTTAGTTTTACATTTTTAAGTGTCACTATACAAAAATTTAAAGATAACAGTCATTTACTACAGGTGTGCAAAATCCGCGCACCTTTGCCATTTCGGCTATAACTAATTCATCCGACATCAAATCGGGTCGAGTCAACCGGCAAAAAGATCACAAGACATAGGTCTACAACCTAGTATTTTTACTTAATACCTAAAGCCTACTAATTTTTCCCAGATCCTATGTTTTATCAACATATCAGATTCTGAAAACTATGAACTAGTTTAAGGGTGTAACGGGTTTGCTAGGGTTTTCATGTTTAGGATTAGGGTTTAGGTTTTAGGGTTAGTGTAGGACTAGTTAAGAGAAAAGTGTGCATTAGAGGCTTGCAACATGAGCTTAAAAAGGTTGTACAAAACTAGAAGAAATTTGGAGAGAAAATGGGAAATTTGAATTCTATGCTATGTCGATTTGTACATTGTGCTTTAAAGAGCTATACCATGGTTTAGGAGGGAAACATGGTTTGAATTTTGTGCTAAGTGAACTTGTACCCTAGGCTAGAAAAGTGGTATGAATGCTATAAAGTTTGGGAGGGAAAACGGCTAAATTTAATTATTGTGCATAACCGGGTTCTATATTGAGCTTTAAGAAGTTGTACTAGGGTTTTAGTAGGAAAGGATATTCAAATTATGATGCATTAGAAATTTGTACACATGCCTTGAAAGCTTGTACCTTTGAATTGCATAAAAATATTACATATGATTAGTGTTTTGGTTTAAATGTTAACGTATAAGGTTCGTTTTATAAAAACGTTATAAATGGTACGTTAAATAGATAACGTATTGATATTTAAACATATTGCTTGACATATTATAATGTTTATTTGACCTAAACGTTGATGGGGTTGGTATTGGTAGTTGCGTGAGCTCGTTTACTTTGGTTATGTAAACTATGTTACATAATGGATGGAATAAAAATATATTCCCGTAAAAATGGTTGTACTTAATATAATAAGTAGATATTACATTAATGAAAATTTAGGGTTGTTACAGTCCCCCAACCTTAAAGAAATCTTGTCCCGAGATTTAGTTAGATGATAGAGTGATGTTTGGAGATAGATGTCCTTTGTTTCTGCAATTCCTGGTCAAATGACCCACTTTATTGCAAGTCTGACACTTGATAGTGCAAAATCATGTGTGATGCAGGGTGCATCTTGTACACAAAGGAAGGTTTCCAGTGTACCTTTTGTTTTTAGTATACCTTTTGTTCTCAGTTGGGGTGGTAGCATAAGCCCTGACAGTTTCTTGTCTTCTATTCTGCTGTTGGTGGTAATGGTTGTTATTGTTGTTGTTACGGTTATTTTGGTAGTTGTTGTTGTTGCGATCATTGGGGTAGTTATTGTTGTCACGATTATTGGGGTAGTTGTTGTTGTCATTGTTGGTGGTGTTCCTTCTATCATCAAACTTTCGTTTGTGATCGTTGGTTCCTTGCACAGAACCATGCTTTAGCACCTGATTCAATAGCCTCTGGGCTATGTTGATGGCTTCTTCCAAAGTTTGAGGCTTTGATGCAGTAACGGTTCCTTCAATGCTTTGGGGCAATCCCCCGATGAAAACTTCCATAAGTTTCTCATTATTTGGCACTATGTTTGGACATAAAGTTGCCAATTCTTGGAATCTTCTAGCATAAGTCTTGAGATCATTTCCTTTTACAACCAAGTTGTAAAATTCGTCCTTCATTTTCCTGACTTCAGTTTGAGGACAATACTTATTGGTCAAGAGGCTTTTCAATTCAGTCCAGACGATCTTGTCGACTTGCTCTATTCCAATAGGTTTAGCATAGGAATTCCACCAGGACAAGACATCTTCGGTGAGAGTACCAGTAGAAAATTTCACTTTGCAGTCCTCGGTACAGTTGCTACGAGAAAATACTGATTTAGTTCGCTCAAACCAACAGATGAGACCAACAGCTCCTTCCGTACCATTGAAGTAGAAAGGTTTGCAACTCATAAACTCTTTGTAAGTACATTTTCTTGCAGCAGGAGTTTCTCTTGGCTCGGGGTTCCTATTTGTATTGTTAGTATTTGCCATGTTAGCAGTTTGTGCTTCCAGAGAAGCAGCAACACTGTCAACAACTAGTTGCCGGATGGCAGCCTGACTCATAGCTGGTGCTGCAGATGTTGATGTTCTCTTAGGAGGCATTCTATCAATATATACAAGACAACATAGAATAAGAATCCATAATATGATATAGTCATATCACAAGTTAAGGTATGAAAATTCTCATTATTATACAAAGACTTGTGATCATTCTTTGATATCACATTGCAGGATATAACGGAGAATTTTGGAATTTACGACTTCCAGGGATAGACACGGAGATAATGAAAAGAACAAATTCCAAACCGAAAGAAATCTAGAGACTCGTGATAATGATTAAATGAACCAAGAAAAGGAATTATTTGTACAAACATATGAAAGAAAATTGTTTGTACGAATGCCATACACTTAAGCCCACACAATTGCAAATCGTTATTTACATCCAATGGCGTCCCAATCCATGTAAATAAGAATTTAGAAATTTATGGTTCGATGATTTATAATTTCCTTATTCAAATGAAAAAGCGTCCTAATTTATTTCAATAAGACAATTATAAATCATCCTATTTAAGCATTACCGGCACAAAACACGATATCAAAAAAAAATTGTGGTATGATTTTCCGAAATCATAAGAAGTAACAAGAAAAATAATGAGAGGTTAATCAATCGCGTTGATGCCCTTAGAACGACATGTTACGAGGTGAAGATTTTGTTGTCGTATTCTAATTAACCGACATGATTAAATGCTGTGGGTTATATGATGACTTATGCCACACATCCCGTGGTTGGATTCTAAACAAAAGCTGTAATGATAACGATCTAGTCTAGTGGACTGGTGGTCCTCCCTTGTGGTTCCTGAGCTTATGGATTGTATCCAAAAAGACTCTTCATATCTGAATGGTGGCAAACCTGGATATCCTCAATGATTAGTTCTAGAGTAGAAATCCTGAAGCGAGCAAGAGCAATCTCGTCGTCATGCCTTATTTTCTCTCTCTGAAATCCAGAAATCTGGGTACGGGCTTCTTGAAGTTCGGTTTCTAATTGGTCAAAATCTCGCTGTATGATGACTCGACCATTACCAAGACCTTCTATCTTATCTTTCATATGCTCAATGCGCTCAAGAGGGAGCTCATCTAAGTGATTCAAAATAGTCTCGATCTGTTCCTCATGACGTGCATAAGACGTGTCTGGAGCGCCATGATAATTCTCTCTAATCTCTAATACTTGAGGCGGAGCAGAAGCATTAGTAGAGGAAGATGATAGGAAACGGGCTCGTTTCTGAGGTGACAGAATCTCTTCAGGAAGAAAGAAATCTTAGGGATCAAACATTGGTGATAGTGGTAACACTGGAGATGGAGGCAAAAAATTTGGTGGAGCAATAGGAGCTTGTAGTGGTGGAATAGGTGATTTATTATTAGTAGCATCATATGCTTGCATGACCTTCATATATGGATCATCGTGAAAAGGTGAGATGGCTAGTGAGGCCAAAAGATACTTAGATAAATCATATGAAGGATCAGGAGAGGTGTTTCTCGGTGAGGCTGGGAAATAGTCCGATGAAGCCGGGATATAGTCAGGAGAGTGTGTAGAGGAAAAAGTATACTCAATATCATAATCAGATGGGACGATAATAGAGTGGTTGGATGTAGACATAACTGTGTAACAACCCAGTGGAAACAACATAATTTATTTATATAATATTATAATAGTTATGTATCATTTACATACTATTTGGGAAATGCAGTGGCACAGATGACTTTCTTGGATGGAAAAAGTAGTTATAGTTTAGGTTTTAACCTTGTTCTCTATAACCAAGGCTCTTGATACCAATCGGTAACACCCCCATGTTCACATATAACAGCGGAAGCTAAGTTTTGGGGTATTACTTCATGAATTAACAGTCACAATCATAGAAAGCGACTCATAAAGAGACGTTTTAGAAAATTTAGTTATCATTCAATATAATCAGAGTTTTACAAAAACAGAGGTCCTAAAATCTATATGAAAACATAAAGTTTGAATGATAACAAGTTTGGACGTCCCCAAGTCCAATGCCACTTCGTGCCATAGGTTGCTCAATTACCTGAGATAAACATGCTAAAAGGGTCAACACAAAGGTTGAGTGAAATTCATAGGTTTGAAATGTAATAGTTGAATACAATTCATTGTAATGGTAATAATTGCATGCATTTATAATTATCATGGAAAACAGTATTATTGCCCTAAACTCATGCAACCAAACATTAACCATAATTCAAGTTGTTACAAATTGTTTCCATATGGGTGCCTCTACCCAAAGAAGTTGTGGGAGCCTCTACCCAAAGATGGGGTGGGAGTCTCTACCCAAAGATGTTGTGGATGCCTCATGGCAAATAGAGGTAACTTAGGCAATATTATATCAGGATAGCATGCAGTTGAAAATACTTGTATTCATGGTTTATAGCATGTATCTCCCCACGGGATTTTAGAAAACATGTAAAGGTGGGACTATGAACTCACCTTATCAAGGTAGTTGATTGATTTGAAATTTAATTCAAATGAGAGTAAACAACCTCGTTACGCAACCTGGGGGTAATATGTCAAATCTTAGTTCGATTGTTGATATTACAAACTTTATTTCATAAAGTTTAACAATTTTTGGTTTGATAACTTGTGAAAGTATCGTATCACTGTTCGGGCTATCATAATCCAGAGGTCATGTAGTAAACATTTGAGGAGCTAGGACACTTTATCATGTTCGGGCTATAATAATCCAGAGGTCATGTAGGTAACGTTTGAGGAGCTTGACACTTAAAATGTAAATCCAGCAACTCAGTCAAAAACGTCTGACCCAAATGAAGCCCCTCAATGAAATCTTCCTTGGAAGTGATAAGCTATAGATAAGTTTTATTATTTTTAGGTTTCTTCAAAAGCTAGTGGATGATAGATTATGTTATTATGTTTATGAACTAATTTTTTATAGTGTTTCGATCTCGACGATGATAACGACAAATATGTGTGGTTTTAATAATTCGTGTCTTATATTTTTTTAAATATATTTTTATAAGATTAATTAAAAGATATTACTTTTTTATCCTTGAGAATATGAAAATTACTAATATATACCATTAATTTTTTATATATTATAATATATATATATTTATTATATAATATATATATATATATTTAACTATATCTACAAAATTAACCCTTTAATTATATTTTTAATAACATTAAACCTTTAACTGTCAAGTATGACAAAAAACAACCCTGAAGTTTACTTTTGAGGATTTAATTACATTTTCAGGCCTCTAGTTATATGTTTACAAAGGAAATTTACAATATATACCCCTTTGCATGAAAACATTTGCGAATTAAGTCCAAAAACCATAATATTGATATTTTTGAAATCTAAAAGAGTTTTGCAGCTTATGGCTTATTAGAATAAGCTAAAATAAGTTAAGTTTACGAGCTTAAAGCTTATAGAAAGAGCTTGTTATAACAGCTTATGGCTTATAGCTTGTTAGATACACGAAAAGAGCTTTTTAGGGTTTTTAGAGTGCGTTTGGTTTAGGAAAACCAAATGAGTAAGCTTTAGGGTTTAAGGGCTGATTTCATGAGATCATAAGGATGTATAGGAGCTGATATATAATCTAAAACAATACAAGAGCTTATGGAACAAGTTATAGGACTTACTAGCATACGAAATGGGTGAAATGGGTCGAAATGAGTAAAAACAACTCGAAAACTTTAGAAATGAATCAAGAGACTTCTTTCTTCTTGTTTCTTGGCTTCTACTTGCTGTAAACTTTCTTCTTAATCTTCTTTGGACTTGTTTAGATCATGATTTGAGTATGTGTTGAGTTTTAGAGATGAATTGGAAAGTATGTGTATGTTTCATGTATATATAGGGTGAAAGAAAGAGTAGAGGCCAAGTTGGATAGAGTAGGGACCAAGTTTACTTGGAGTGGTGGCCAAGGGTTTTGCTTGGTGTACAAGGATGGTGACAAGGTGGTGATGAGGTCATGGAGCGACTTGAGGTGCTTGAGGTGCTAGGGTGGTCACAAGGTGTTAAAGGTGGCTAGCACATGGTGGAGTTAGGGTGGTTGCTTTGTTGATACATCAATAAAGGCCATGGCTGTTTTTGGACAGCCAACATCAGTCCTGGTGAATTGGTTGTCATTTACAAACCGTAATTCCGTTTAAGCTCAAACCAGTGAGCATGGTTAGATATTTGAGTCCTCTACAACTTTTAGTTTTACATATTTAGGGGTTACTATACAAAAATCTAGAGATAACAGCCATTTACTACAGGTGTGCAGAATCTGCGCACCTTTGCCATTTCGGCTATAACTAATTCATCCGACAATGAATCGGGTCGAGTCGACTTAGTATTTTTACTTAATACCCAAAGCCTACTGATTTTTCCCAGATCCTTTGTTTTATCAACGGATCAGATTCTGAAAACTATGAACTATTTTAAGGGTGTAACGGGTTTGCTAGGGTTTTCGGGTTTAGTATTAGGGTTTAGGTTTTAGGGTTAGTGTAAGACTAGTTAAGGTTAGGATTTAAGAGAAAAGTGTGCATTGGAGGCTTTTCAACATGAGCTTAAAAAGGTTGTACGAGACTAGAAGAAATTTGGAGGGAAAACAGCTAAATTTGAATATTGTGCATAACTGGGTTGAGTATTGAGTTTTAAGAAGTTGTACTAGGGTTTTGGTGGGAAAGGATATTCAAATTATGATGCATTAGAAATTTGTACACATGCCTTGAAAGCTTGTACCTTTGAATTGCATAAAAATATTACATATGATTAGGGTTTTGGTTTAAATATTAACGTATAAGGTTCGTTTTATAAAAACGTTATAAATGGTACGTTAAATAGATAATGTATTGATATTTGAACATATTGCTTGACATATTATAATGTTTATTTGACATAAACGTTGATGGGGTTGGTATTGGTAGTTGCGTGAGCTTGTTTACTTTGGTTATGTAAACTATGTTACATAATGGATGGATTAAAAACAAAAACAAAAAAAGTTACTCCCGTAAAAATGGTTGTACTTAATACAATAAGTAGATATTACATTGATGAGAATTTATTGTTGTTACAATTTCCGCTATGCATATATTCTATATTCATTGTTATTATCCTAGATAAAAGTTCTAATCAAACTGAGCTTACAACGATCTAAGGAGTTATTTCAATCTCAATAGTAAGAGTTGCATGTTAAATTCAATGTTTAGTGTTGCAGTTATTTGGTGGAATTCTCATGTGTTAAAGAGTCATACGAAGGAGCTAATGTAGGAGGTAAGCTGTGGTTAGGGTGTTTGGATAGGTGTTTTTTTGTGTTAAGGGACTCTTTGAACAGAATTGTAAGGCAAAGTGTCGACTTGAAATACAGTTTAAGAAAGGTGTTTGACGATATAAATGCCATTGCTACTCTTTAATAATAATAGTATACCTTATCTTTGTTTATTTGAATGTAACAAGCCACAGTTCCAAATGTGAAGTTATCAACACGCATAAACTTAGATCCTGCGAAGTCTAGGATGACCCCATCTGTTGATGCATAATTTGGTCGGGTCGGTCCTGACGACTCTCCTGGTACCGTTCGTCGTCTTTCCAGACCTTGAATAGTGCTGCCAACAAAAAAGAACCGGTTAGAAGGGGACCCGAGGCTGGAGCCTGGGATCCACCCTCTGACGGTCAAGTCAGAATAGTATAAGCATGTTATATAAAGAGGTGGTAGAGAATAACGGTAAATCGTCACACGACAAAAAATACACCATCGCGACGAGTATTTTTTTATCTTTCAGTAGACGGGTGACACGATATATACTTTCGAGGAACTTTTTTTCGATTTTTTTTTCAGTCACGAATTGCCAAAATCATATATGATTCGTATAACGAATCATATATGATTTCATAAAATCATATATGATTTTAATCATATATGGTTTGTGATTCCGACGAACTTTTTTTCAATTTTGTTTCAGTCACGAATTGCGAAAATCATATATGATTTCATAAAATCATAAAAAAAAGTTCGTCGAAAGTACATAGTGTCGCCCCTCTATAGAAAGATAATTTAATTCTCGTCGCAATGATATATTTTGTTTTGCCTAACGATTAACAGTGTGTGAGATATTAAATTGTTTAAAAAGAGGTGGAAAGTGAGTTTTTTTACTTTTGATGAAAAATGAGTGGCTAGGATTGATTCATTGGGTCTATGACAAATATTGAGCCTATATTGAACTTTTGACAATTGATGGATAGATCTGGTTTTTGCAATTTAATAATTATAAACATAAAAATAATAATAATAATTGTAATTGATTTCTAATAATAAATTAGACAACTTGAAATAGAATATACATACATTGATAATTGATGAGTTAGCATATAATAGCTCAATTGATGAGGTTGCTAATCTGTTTCTGTTTTTTTCTTAAAGCATCTAATAGCTCAATTAACACTACTGATATATTCAAAGTTATTAGCGATAAAAGTTTGTCAATATTTTGTACAAGATCCAAAAATTAACTACGTAATTAGGATAACCACGAAACGATTTTGGATTTCTTTTTGGGCAAATAACAAGAAGTTTAAAATGAAACATAACAAAAATTGAAACCCACAAGAGCATAGACTCATGGAAGTGATGTTTTCTTGTGGTTTTTTAGAAAACCACAAGAGCATAAAAATAATTGACCGACTAAAGAGGTGTTTGTTAACCTCATTTGACCGACTTATAGGCTTATTAAACTTTTCAAAAACTAATGACCTTATTTTTTAGGGCTTATAAGCTTATCACCTTGAGTTTATGAGTTGTTGGAAAATTCGGGATTATAGGCTTTTTAAAAGTTCAATAAACTTATAAGCAGTCAAATAACCTTTAGGTGGGGCCTAACCCACCAACCTTGCGTTGTTGTTTTTCTTTTTTTTCGATTTTAAATAGATGGTGGTGTGTTTTTACAGTGTGGTGTGTGTCTAGTGAGTGTGTTTAGGGTGTGTGTTTTCCAGCCGCAGGTAGTGAGGATGAAGAAGAAGCACATGCGAGATTTTACATGTTTAGACCTTGTGGGTTTAGTCTTTGTCATTTTAGTCTTGTGTTTTTTTGCAAGTCAAAAAAATAGTTTTAGTTTATATAACTTTAAAAAAAAGTATTGTTTTATTATTTAGTTTGTTTTAAAAATTGGAAAAAAAAAATTTGTGAGTCCTTAAAAGTGGTGTCATTGGTGTTATGATTAGGGTTTATGGTGTTATGATTAGGGTTTACAGTGGTATTTTGGTTTGTTGATGTTATTGTGTTAAAGCTGAAGTTACTCTAAATTGTAACGGAGTTAACGGTAGTAAGTTCCGTAGAGCTCTATGAAAACATGATGAAGGTGTGAAATGTAAAGGGAGGGTTTTTCCACGTATGCATGAGTGCCATGTCATATAGAATATCCCCCCCCCTAAAAAAAACCTTTTATTTAACTGTAAATAATATATACAGATTTGCTATAAAAAATCACAAAAGATGAGTGATCAACAGAAACAGAATAAACAACTTTAACATACTTTTCCACATATTCTAGCTTGAATGCCATTGTCCTTAACCATTTCCTTGCCTTCACTTACAGCAACATCCCATCAAATGTAACCCCGATTTCTTCGTTAAGTCCTAATGGCGCACATATTGGCATGTTTGTCGCCATCAGGACTCTACGCCTTCGGTTTCTACACCCAAAAAGATGCTTATGCCCTTGGTATATACATTGCTAAAACTCAACAAAGGACCGTGGTCTGGACAGCCAGCCGCGACAACCTTCCACTTCCAAATACCGCTACTTTACGTTTCACAACCGACGGAAGGCTTCTTATAAACCAAACGCTAGGCCAACAGATAATTACTATATTTGATGCTGGGGTTGCTGGGGCTGCTTCTTTTGCTTCCATGCAAGACTCTGGCAACTTTGTACTCTATGATTCTCAAGGGTCGGTAATCTGGCAAACTTTTGACCACCCGACAGATACCCTTTTGGCTGGACAACGTCTTGTATCCGGTCAAATGTTATTATCAAGTGTCTCGGAGATAGACCAGTCCATTGGGGTCTTCAAGCTCAGCATGCAATCAGATGGGAATCTCGTGCAATACCCATATGTTGGGACTCATGATGCTGCTAGCTATAGTTCATCTTATTGGGAATACGGCACAAATGGGACAGGGCCTAATGTGACACTAAATCTAGATTCTGATGGTTTTTTGTACTTGTTACAAAACTCAACTAATCCGATTAGGAATCTAACACAAGGAGGATTTCCTAGAAACAATACAATCTATCTGATGAAAATAGATGTTGATGGTATCCTTAGATTGTACTCTCATGATTTAAGTAACTTGAGCAAGAACGGATCAGTCATATGGGCGTCGCCGAATAACAAGTGTGCAGGCAAGGGTCTTTGTGGCATAAACGGATATTGTACGGTCATGAACGATAATGCTCGATGTCGATGTTTACCGGGGTTTGATTTTGTTAATCCGGACCTGTGGAGCATGGGCTGCCGGAGGAATTACACCGTAGAAAAGTGCAATATGAATGACTTGGGTACTGCTGTTAGAATGGCGAGTTTATCTAATGCTCGTTGGGAAGAAGCCACGTATGAGATTCCAGAAGCAACAACGACACAAGAAGAGTGTTCGGCTGCTTGTTTGAATGACTGCAACTGTGAGGTGGCGTTGTTCACTGGACAACAATGCAGATTGCAAAGGCTCCCTTTAAGATTCATGAAAAAAAAAAAAAAGAAAAAAAAAAAATAAGAAAAAAAAAAAAAGTAAAAATAAAAAAAGGAAGTAACTGATAGCGAGTCGAATGTTGGTTTGATTAAACTATATGTAGCTTCTTTTAACAATGGATCAGATCCATCTAACCCTGCGGTTCAAATCAAGAATGCACGACGACGAATGGGGATCTTGGTCACTG
Organism: Tanacetum coccineum; assembly: GCA_026074375.1. Lineage (NCBI taxonomy): Eukaryota > Viridiplantae > Streptophyta > Magnoliopsida > Asterales > Asteraceae > Tanacetum > Tanacetum coccineum. Next base: position 25,565 of record BQNB010059936.1, on the reverse strand, counting down.
GTGTTTCACTTATTTCAATTTCCCTGTTTGTTTTGCTATTTTCAGGAGTTTTAATTTATGAGGCTCGAGTTTGGAAAAACCGAAAGGCATCTGATAATATAAACTCCCAGCTATTCGAAAACGTGGGGCCCCAGGCATTTTCATATGCCGAGTTAGAAAGAATCACAAACGGTTTTAAAGAAGAATTGGGTAGAGGATCATTTGGGATCGTTTATAAAGGTATCATAGAGAGCTCGATGAAGGCGGTTGCTGTGAAGAAATTAAAGGAAGATTGGCTCAGCAACGTGAAATAGAGTTTCAAACGGAAATGAAAGTGATTGGAAGAACTTATCATCGTAACCTTGCGAAGTTGCTTGGTTATTGTTGTGAAGGTTCTCAAAGGTTGCTTGTTTTCGAGTACATGCCCCAAGGATCGCTTGCAGATATACTATTTGAACCCAATAGAAACACACCATGCTGGGTGGAAAGAATTAGAATGGCGATCGATATTGCTCATGGGATCCTTTACCTACACGAAGAATGTGAAACAGCCATAATTCATTGTGACATCAAACCTCAAAATATCCTCATGGACGAGTATAATTGCGCCAAGATTTTTGATTTTGGATTAGCTAAACTACTTGAACATGACCAAACTCGAACGTTCACATTAATAAGAGGAACGAGGGGTTATGTTGCGCCCGAATGGCATAAGAACCTACCCATAACAGTTAAAGTGGATGTTTATAGCTTTGGGATTGTTCTTTTTGAGATTTTATGTTGTAGGAGGAGTGTGGAAAATAATTTTTCAGTTAGTGAAGCCATTCTTGAAGAATGGGTATATGATTGCTATGAAAGGGATGAGTTGTCGAAACTGGTGGATGGTGAAGATGTGGATAAGCAGACATTGGACCGGATGTTTAAAATAGGACTTTGGTGCATTCAAGAGGATCCGGCCCTTCGTCCCTCGATGAAGCAAGTAGTATTGATGCTTGAAGGGACTGTTAAAATCCCGGTACCTCCCAACCCTGCTTCATTCTTGAGTACTGTCGTTTAGTTTCGTAATATCCAAATAATTGTTATTGTACTTAGTTTCACATATATTGGAAATTTGTGTTATCATTTGATCATCAAGTAACTTTATTATGTGAATTTACCAGGCCAGTTTTGCTATTTTCATTATTTTTAAAGAAGTTTGGGCAATCCGGTTTTTGATAGTCTTTCATTTAGTATCACTTAATCCCAAATATTAAGAGATTTTGTGTTACGATTTTGTTTTGTGCTGCTATAAAGTGCAAGTTTTATTATAATTCATAGCACCCTTACATGATCCGTAATTAGTAGTGAAACCACTTTGTGACTATTGTCATGACACTGTGTCCTGAAACTCAAAAAGAATCTACCGTTAGTGACTCAACAATTAGGGTGCTTTGGGTTCGCAGAACGTTTTTGTTGACATTGGAATGTGTTTGAGGAATGGAATGTTAAGGAATGGAATGTTAAAGAATTGAATGTTAATGAATTGCGAATCTGGAGGATTGGGAATTTGTGAAAATTATAGCGTGTTTGTTGGAAAAAAATGAAAATGAAAAAACAAATTTTAACAATTATACTATAATAAAAAATATATATTTTAAAAAATAAATAAATAATAATAATATAATTTTTAAAAAATAATATAATTTTTAAATAAATAAATAGATAATAATAAATAAATAAATAAATAATAATAATAATATATTTTTAAATATATAATTAAATATAATTTTTAAATAAATAAATAAATATAATTTTAAAATAAATAAATAAATAATATAATTTTAAAATAAATAAATAAATATAATTTTAAAAAATATATAAATAAAAATTAATAATAATAATAAAATAATACAAAATAATTAATAATAATAATAATAATAATAATAATAATAATAATAATAAAAATTTATTTTTGATGATAAAAATATCAAATTCCATGGAATTATAAACTTTCCTTCCGTTTTAGGATGGAATGTTAATTCCACACATAAAGGAATTTGAGGTATTTCATTACATTAATTCCGCCAACCAAACACACTATGGAATTGGAATCAGATTTTGAATTCAAACATTCTGCCAACCAAACACGTTATGGAATTGGAATCAGATTCCAATTCCATCAGAATCCTGAAGATTCCGCGAACCAAACGGGGCCTTAGTGAGACCTCTTGTTTGAATGTCAAGGACCTTACCACTATGCCATTTAGTGGTGGTCTTATGTTATGGGAGATGATTTGCACGCTCCACTTTTTGATTGACACACTTTAAAATATGTGTCTTGATATCTATACATCTACATCACTTTCTCATTTTCACTCATTACTTCTATTAACATAAGGGTATAAATGTCAAAGACATATATTTTAAAGTGTGTCAATAGTGTGCAAATCACCTCCCTTATGTTATTTGACCTGATATGCTCTTGGTTTCAAGTTTGAATGTTTATTCCAAGAAACAATCAAAACTTGTATGTAACTTAACATGATACATACAATAGTGTCATCCTATTCAAAGAATAAAAATACATCAACTAGCACCATACAAACACAGGAACAACCTTGCTCCATTAACTTACATATGAACTGCTGTTCTGACCATCTATAGATGATACTTTTTGTGTAACCATCAGTCCGTCAGGCACTGTGCAATAATGCGGACATATTAGGTTCAACAAAGTGATAATAGAATATGTGCATGCTCAATATAGAACATGTTTTAAGCTAGCGAATGCCGCAACAATGAGAATAATTATAATCTAAAAGCCAAGAATGGCCAGTTAAGCAATCAAGTGGAAATGAGCGGTGTCGGGTCAAGCCATGAACATTTTTGTTAAAAAATTTACAGCATTAATTTCTTAAAGTAAAACGTCTTAGATTGTGATAATCATTAAGAACACTTTGATTATCTTTCAACCCGTCGACCATTTTGACCCATTTCCATTTTAGCTAAACTTTCATTCGACCCATTAGGGACAAACCATAACCAAAATACCAAATCAACACTCATAAGTATATGGGGCAAAATTTCCACCTCTAAGATAGTATGAAACTCCTCGTTAATATATATTCTTTGTGTATTGCCAATGATGAGCCAAAAGTTTCAGCATCATGGGTATGATTTCCAGGACTTGTGCAAGAACTTATAAATAAACTCAAGAAATATGTGGTTTGACGATGTTTACCTTCATAAAGAGCCTGCACCTATTGTTAATAGATCATTTCCAATCAGCCCACTTCACAAATTCTGTTGAGAGCTTCCTGTTGGGTCCGGAATTGGTTGCAGAATCATGCCATATCATCTCCATCAAGCATTACAAAAAGACTTGCAATTAGTCCAAGATTGTAATACATGCGAACATATAAGTAATGCATATAGGTTGCGAAATGGGCAAAGTTACGCGACAGGTTTGGGTCAATACAGGGATACTATTGGGGCCTTGGAGGCATGTAAAAATAGGTTGGGTTGACTCACCATTCGTTTTTGAATTTCATACTGCAACTTTTTTAATAATTTTGTGGTTGCATGAGCATACTTGGGTGACTTAATACCAATCAACTAGTTTCTTTTTTTGCTTTTAATTTTATACTTTCCCAATAACCTGATATTAGCAGACATATGACCAAAATAAATCCATTTTTATGTTATCTTGAGAGCCAGGCAACGTACCTCGCCTATGATGACTGTATCACCTTCCTTCACACCATGTTTAATTAAAGACTTGTTCACGAACATGCCTCTAGCACGTGCTGAAACCTTCTGTCAGAGTCCATATATCTATTGTAGAAAAAGTACACGTCAATATCATATTAGATACGTAAAAAACATAAGAGAGACAATATTAACCATCAATAGTTACTTTAACAAGAATTTAGTTGCAACAAGAAGCTCAAATTCTATTCAAATATCAAAGAATGTTATTCTAGTATGGAGCTAAATTGAATGTTTATACGTGTTCAGTTGAAACTTTACATATTACCATTATATATTTAAAGAACATTTATAGCGAATACATGATGATATGGTTCGATTACGTGATAGGATTTAAAACTCAATTATTATCCTAACTACATGTTAGTCATTCAAACTTACTTCCAGTTGGTCATTTGAACAAATCGTTGCAAGCCCGCTCCTTCGATATGCCATGTATCAGAAGAGCTATCATGAGAGATCTCAAAATCGTTAATGGGAGCAGTTCGCTGTTTTTTCACCATTTCTGCCACATGACTGAATTGTACAGGATCTCTCCAACATACATGAGACAAGTGCGGCCGTAGCTAAGTAACAGACAAAACATATAGCCATTAATGTTAGTTAAAAGATAACAAGTGCTTACTTTCATCTTTTCTATGTTCGATTCCTTGTCGTACAACTGTACAAGCTCATAAGAAGCAGTGATCAATTCTCTGGTCCCGTCTCTATTTATTGCATTGATGCAAAAAGGTTCAATCCCACGTGAACGAAGGTAATCCCGGAATGATTCCCACTTTTCTTATGCATCAGGAAGATGCATTTTATTGTATGCAACTATAAATGGCTTTTCAGCAATTTCAGGACTGAACATTTCTAGCTCAAGACGAACTGCATCATATTCGTAGTCTGGTTGTTGAGACGAACCATCAACAATGTGTACCTAAGCCTCCATTTCGATAATAACACTATTAATTCGCAATAATATAATTAACAGTAAATATGTTATAAAGATATATAGACTTAGGAGCGTTTGGAATTACATTCTAAATTCAATAATCTGCATATATTGTTTTCATGTTTTGACAAACATATCAATTAAATCCATACCAATTGCAAAAAAAAAGCTATATCTAAGTGTAAAATAGATCGAACCTCCTACAAATATACAATGGGGCCATTTATTTCTCATAATCAGCCAAAAATTCTATCTACAAGTTAAAATAAAGGGTTAATGGCATATAATAGCAACGTACTTTCCCATTTGAGCCATTATCAGATATGAACTCCAAAAAGTATCACAATACCCATCGAACTTTATATGAACTGATCAGAGATATCAGTAACTTGACCATTTTTTTCTTACAAAATTCATGTCATGTGACACATGTACATGTCATGTCCCTTCTTTTAGAGCGTTAGGTTTCATGTCAGCCCCTAATACACACCGTTAGGTTGTCTTCCCCAATAAAAACACATATAACCCTAACACTAACGCATACAACCTAACGGTGTGTATTAGGGTCTGACATGGAACATATCGCTCTAAAAGAAGGGACATGACATGTACATGTGTCACATGACGTGAATTTTGTAAGAAAAAATGGTCAAGTTGCTGATATCGGATCGGTTCATATAAAGTTCGATGTGTATTGTGATACTTTTTGGAGTTCATATCTGATAATGGCTCAAATGGGAAAGTACGTTGCTATTATATGTCATTAACCCTAAAATAAAAGATGTGCAGTGAATGCATAAAGAATTATACCAGAGCAGAACATCTTTCTGTATGCCGAAGAAACTCATGGCCTAAACCAAACCCAGTGTGCGTTCCTTCGAGTAAACCTGGAAGATCCGTCACCACAATAGAAGCATCATGGTCAAATGAAACCACACCCAAATTGGGAAGTAGTGTTGTGAACGGCTAATTTGCAATGTTTGGTTGGGCAGCAATGATAACACTCAGAAAAGTGTTTTTTCCTGCATTAGGAGCACCCACTATTCCAATATCTGCAACCAATTTAAGCTCCAATTCCAGCCACCTGGCGAAAAACACCAATCACAAACAATCATTAGAAAAAGCATACACAATAAAAGTAGTTATTGTGTTTGGAATTGCATTTTGAAACATTTTATCTCATCAACACTATCCTGTCTTGTTATTATCAAAGAAAAATAAACTCTACTAGTTTTTGGCTCGCTTAGGTCACTCAACTTATTAAACCGGACTGGACCGACAAAAACCGGACCCGACCGAAAACCGATTTGTCCCAAAACACTGGACCGAGGACCGGACCGAAATGCATTCAGGCCGGCTCGGTCGGTCCTGTCCGCGGCCTATTATGCTCGGCTGTATGCTCAAGTAACTTTATAAACATAATATTTATGTTAGTATCTTAACTTATAAAATTTGTACCTTTAGATCACTTGTTTTAACACCAAATATTTTGAGAATTGATCTAAATGCCGTGTTTTGTTAGTTTAGTAACCTAAGTGAGCAAAAACGCAAAGTACATGTACCGACCTTTATAATCAATAGCAAAACGAAATGACATCGTAAAAAGCTATACAAAACTCACACTTTGGGACCTTCCTCGCCATTCTCCGCAATCCTTGGCACCTTATTCGTCCCGGACTTAAATGAAGCATTCCCTATCCCACCTCGTCCACCACCTGGCAACAACAACACATCACCAACAACCCCGTCTTTCCCAACGGTTCTGAGAACCAAGGTTTTTAAGATCGGGATCCTACCCAGGATCGTTTTCGTCTTAGCAAGATCGGGATCGTAAGGCCGGATTGGGATCGTAAGATCCTACTATAGTATCATTTTCTTAATAGTCTTTGTAATATTATACAAATCTACAAATTATTATATATCATAAACACAAAATTATATGAATGTTTCATAGAAATATTGTCTCAAATTATAGTTATAAAATGTTTAAGAAGATTAACTTGTTGTTTTTGAAATTATTGGAACACAACCCATTAATTCGTAGTTTTTGAGTTTGTGGTTCGAGAAAAGTAAGATCGGATCGGAGTAGATCTTAAGATCCTATGCTCAAGATCGGGATCCTATAAGATCTTAAGTATATGCAAAGACCCTATGTAGGATCCGGATCGTTTTTGCTTTGTAGTTTCGTAAAATCGTAAGATCCTAAGATCAGGATCGGGATCCTGACAACTATGGAAGAACTGTCCCGAGGGAACCTTAACAACCACATCCTCCCCTTTGGCCCCATTCATCTTACCCCCTTGTCCATGACTCTAAAATGAATACAATTCCTAAACGGCAACAATGAATTCATATCCCCGTCAACTTGTAAAAAAAACATTCCCTCCGTCTCCATAGGACGGCCCACCTAACGGCACAAACTTCTCGCTCCGCATCTCCACCCACACTGTTCCCTCCGTCACCCGACCTTACGTATATCTTCGCCCTGTCAAAACATCTCATCACCGCCGGTACTCCTTTCTCCTCCTCTCCCTCCATCCTCCTCACTCACTGTTATCTAACCTGGCCACGTCATCAATTTTGAGCTAAGTACCAAATTTGGGGATTTTTGTATTTTTTAACAGAATTGGACTCAAATTGACTGTAATCAAAGGGTGCCACGTCATCAAAACCATCATTCTCATCAGCATTATCTTCTAAATTTGAAATTTTACTAATTTTAGGGTTTGGTTTAGGGGAAACTATAAATGGCTTTTCAGCAATCTCAGGACTAAACATTTCTAGCTCAAGACGAACTGCATCATATTTGTTGAGACGAACCATCAACAATGTGTACCTAAGCCTACATTTCGATAATAACACTATTATTTCGAAATAATAAGATAAGAACATTAGTATTATCAAGTCACAATAATCAGTTTAAAAATACAACAGGCCCATTTATTTCTCATAATCAGGAGAGTATAATTATATACTCCGTAAATTCTATTTACATCTTAACATTAGATATGTGCAGTGAATGCATAAAGAATTATACCAGAGCAGAACATCTTTCTGTATGCCGAAGAAACTCATGGCCTAAACCGAACCCTCTGTGCGCTCCCTCGAGTAAACCTGGAAGATCCGCGACAACAATAGAAGCATCATAGTCAAATGAAACCACACCCAAATTGGGAAGTGGTGTCGTGAAGGGGTAATTTGCAAAGTTTGGTTGAGCAGCACTAATAACACTCAGAAAAGTGCTTTTTCCTGCATTCGGAGCACTCACTATTCCTATATCTGCAACCAACTTAAGCTCCAATTCCAACCACCTGGCGAAAAACACCAATCACAAACGATCATTATTCATTACAAAAAGCATACACGACAAAAGTAGCTATTCTTCTAATTCTAAGAGCATAAGGTACAATGGGCTGGTGGCTTGGGCTGGCCGACCAGCCAATACCACGGCGCCACAAACCACACCATCCCTCGTGCCATCGTCCCTCGCGCCAAGAACACCAGCCCGCGCGGTGGCCTTCTTCCATTTTTTTTCTTTTTTTAATGTGTGTGTTGTATTTGTGTTTTAGTGAGGTATGCGTGGACCCATGACACCACTTTTGTATGAGGTGTTATACGAAAAAGTGATGAGTTGGCATAACTTTTGCCCATGGCATCACCTCTATGGCACCACTGTACCCAATGCTCTAACGGAGTGTTTGGAATTGCATTTTGAAACATTTTATCCTGTGTAATTATTATCAAAGAGAAATACGCGCCAAAGTTACTAAACTTTGCGGTTTTGTTCACTTAGGGTCACTCTACTAATTTTTGACTCTCTTAGGTCACTGAACTTATAAAACACAACATTTAGGTTACGTAAGTTATAAAAATTATACACTCAAGTCACCGTGTTTTTGAGTTTAGTAACCTAAGTGAACACAAAATAGTATGGTAACCTAAGTGAGAAAAAACGCGAAGTGCATGTACTAACCCTTATAATCAATAACAAAACGAAATGACTTATTGGGTTTTTACTTATTATATTCAGGAGATATTGGCAAGATTTGTTGTCAATTTATACTAAGGGATGATGTCGTGTTTAGTAAGTTTAGTAACCTAAATGAGCAAGAAAAACGCAAAGTGCACGTATTAACCACCCTTATAATTAATGTATATATGAATTTATAAACCAATAACAAAACAAAATGACGTCGTAAAAGCTATACAAAACTCACATTTCGGGACCTTCCTCACCATTCTTCGCAATCCTTGGCACCTTATTCGTCCTCGGCTTAAACGAAGCATTCCCTCTCCTACCTCGTCCACCCGGCAATAACAACGCCTTATCCCCACTATACAACAACTCCAACAACACATCACCAACAACCCCGTCTTTCCCAACGGCTCTAACAACTGTCTCGGGGGGAACCTTAACAACCACATCCTCCCCTTTGGCCCCATTCATCTTACTCCCTTGTCCATGACTCCCTCTCCCCTTTGGCTCTAAAATGAATACTATTCCTAATTTTTGAACAGAAATGAACTCAAATTGACTGTAATTAAAGGTGCCACGTCATCAATTTCATCAACATTATCTTCTAATTGACTGGAATTGGAAGGTCGGATAGTCTAATTGGAAGGTAGATAACGTTTCACATTTAGAGATGGACAATGCAATTTTTTCGTCAAAGGACGAAACTCTTGTGTCAACGCAAACCACAAGCCCAACGGTGTAATTTAGTCTTTAAAGAAACTTAGAGGGTGTGATTGTACATATTTAAAGGGGTGTTTGGGATTGCTTATTTAAAATAGATTATGTGTTTTGAAAACGGATAATCAGATAATCAGATCTTGCTGTGTTTTGAAAGAAACAAGGTGTGCTCAACCACACCCAACGCCCTACAATAAGATACTACACTTACAAATGTCACAGCAACAAAAGTTTCTGTCTACAAACTCCGTTGATAATTTTGAGATTTAGTTGTAACATATTTAAGCAAAAGTTTCTGTGTCTACGTCTTAGTAACAAAAGTTTTCATGTCTACAAAACTTGTCAACTAAATTTATGCAAACGTGGCGCATTGACATATATGCTACATCCAAATAACTATATTCACAAATATGTTGAAACGCTCCAACGCTTACCGGCCCGCACCCCTAAGAAGATGTTACTCGGTACCTATTCAATAGTGTCATCTGATGCTGGGAAACGTGACTATGCTATATCATATAATTTCATCATAACATATGAGTACTGTATTCTACTTACCGAGAGAGGACACAAGGAGTGACTCGATTACCCTTATAAAGAGGCTTTTCAGGGTTAGGCTCGTCTTTGTTACGCTTAAGAGAAGCTACATTTTTGCATCTGCATTTATTGAAGATGTATTGATAATAGATGAAGTACACCTTAAATGATCAAAACTTGTATGTAACTTAACATGATACATACATAAATAGTGTCATCCTATTGAAAGACTAAAAATACATCACCTAACAAAGTAATAACAGAATATGCTCATGCTCGATATAGAACATGTTTTAAGCAAGCGAAAGCCGCAACAATAAGCATAATTATAACCTAAAATCTAAGAATGTCCAGTTACGCCTGATCAAGTGGTTTAGTCTTTCACAATAACCTAGAGGTGACAAAACGAGCGGGTATATGTGGTGGCCCGTGTGGTACGGGTCGGGTCAAGCCGTGAACTTTTTCATTACAAAATTTACAGTATTAATCTCTTAAAGTAAAATGACTTAGATTGTGGTAATCATTAAGGACACTTTGATTATCTTTCAACCTGTTAACCATTTTGACCCATTTTCATTTTAGCTAGACTTTCATGCGACCCATTAGGGACGAACCATAACCAACATACGAAATCAACACACTCATAAGTAAATGGGGCAAAATTTCCACCTCTAAGATAGTATGAAAGTCCTCGTTAACATATGGTCTTTGTGAACCATCTGCTATTTGCCAATGATGAGCCAAAAGTTTCAGCATCATGGGAATGATTTCCAGGACTTGTGCAAGAACTTATAATTAAAGTCAAGAAATATGTGGTTTGACGATGTATACCTTCATAAATAATCAGCACCTATTGTAAACTAGCATGTAATCTATTTTTTTTAATCCCAGATGTAGATCATTTCCAATCAGCCCACTTCGAATTCACAGATTCTTGTGAATTCGAACTTAGGTGTTGTTTGTTTATTAAGAGGCTCTGAATCTGAATCTGATTCGCACGTCTAAATCTGAATATTCGGTAGAAAAGTCTGAATCTGATTCTCATATTAATCTGAATAAGTGGTCAAGAAGTCTGAATGTGAATGAAATAAAAGTGTTTGTTTTGGTAATAATATATAGATGTGTTAAACAATAGTTTTTACAATTTAAATTTAAAATAATTGCATTCGCACAAAAAATAAATTTTATTAAATAAAAAAAACAAATTTTATAATATAATCAATTTAAATTTAAATTATTTAAAAAACATGCATTAAACAATATATAAATGACTTCGAAACCGTATCATTCAATTTGAACAAAATATAAATTGGCACATGTCATCTTATACATTATTTATATAACAAAACATATGCAATTATTCTATTTAATACTTTTAATACAAAAGATAAAAGTGAAAAAAAATCAAAAATAAAATAAAATAAATAACAGCAAAGTAGAAAATAAATGAAGAAAAAAACAAAAAAAAACATTAAGAGGTGTTAAGACACCTCCTCCACATCTAGTTCAGTAAGAGGTTTATGCCTCTTAGTGCCTCTTAATGACCAGAAAAAAACAAACGCTCTTAACAGTGTTTGCCTCTTACTGCCTCCTCTGAATGACATGAAAAAAATAAACAGTCTTAATGACCCAAATGTCTGACCACGTCTGAATGAGTCAGAATAAGATGCTGTTATGAGGCATTTTCAAAAAAACAAACACCACCTTAATCTTGTGAGACAATACATGATGATAAGATTTCAACCTCAATTATTATCCGGACTACATGTTAGTCATTCGAACTTACTTTCAGTTGGTCATTTGAACAAATCGTTGCAAGCCCGCTCCTTCGATATGCCATGTACCAGAAGAGCTATCATGAGAGATCTCAAAATCATTAATGGGAGCAATTCGATGCTTTTTCACCATTTCTGCCACATGACTGAATTGTACAGGATCTCTCCACCTGGCGGAAAAACACCAATCACAAACGATCATTATTCATTACAAAAAACATACACGATAAAAGTAGCTATTCTTCCAATTCTAAGAGCATAAGGTACAATGGGCTGGTGGCTTGGCTGGCCGAACAGCTCACCAGCAAATACCACGGCGCCACAAACCACAACATCCCTCGTGCCATCGTCCCTCGCGCCAAGAACACCAGCCCGCGCATTTTTCCGTATGTGTTGTATTTGTGTTTTAGTGGGGTATGCGTGGACCAATGGCACCACTTTTGTACGAGGTGTTATATGATAAAGTGATGAGTTGGCATCACTTTTGCTCATGGCATCACCTCTATGGCACCAATGTACCCAATGCTCTAACGGAGTGTTTGGAATTGCATTTTGAAACATTTTATCCTGTGTAATACTAATTATTATCAAAGAGAAATACGCGCCAAAGTTACTAAACATTGTGGTTTTGTTCACTTATGGTCGCTCTACTAGTTTTTGGCTCGCTTAGGTCACTTTACTAGTTTTTGGCTCGCTTAGGTCACTCAACTTATAAAACACAACATTTAGGTTACGTAAGTTATAAAAATTATACACTCAAGTCACCGTGTTTTTGAGTTTAGTAACCTAAGTGAACACAGAATAGTATGGTAACCTAAGTGAGCAAAAACGCAAAGTGCATGTACTAACCCTTATAATCAATAACAAAACGAAATAACATATTGGTTTTCTACTTCTTATATTCAGTACATATTGGCGAGATTTGTTGTCAATTTATACTAAGGGATGATGCCGTGTTTAGTAAGTTTAGTAACCTAAATGAGCAACAAAAACGCAAAGTGCACGTATTAACCACCCTTATAATTAATGTATATATGAATTTATAAACCAATAACAAAACGAAATGACGTCGTAAAAGCTATACAAAACTCACATTTCGGGACCTTCCTCACCATTCTCCGCAATCCTTGGCACCTTATTCGTCCTCGACTTAAACGAAGCATTCCCTCTCCCACCTCGTCCACCCGGCAACAACAACGCCTCTATACAACAACTCCAACAACACATCACCAACAACCCCATCTTTCCCAACGGCTCTAACAACCGTCCCGGGGGGAACCTTAACAACCACATCCTCCCCTTTGGCCCCATTCATCTTACTCCCTCTCCCCTTTGGCTCTAAAATGAATATTATTCCTAATTTTTGAACAGAAATGGACTCAAATTGACTGTAATCAAAGGTGCCACGTCATCAATTTCATCAACATTATCTTCTAATTGACTGGAAATGGAAGGTCGGATAGTCTAATTGGAAGGTGGGATCGAGTGGTGGGGATAAGAATCCTCTAATGTTAGTCTCTTATGTTTTGGTAATGTTGAGCCAATAAGATGAAAATAAACATAATAGTGGGGACACTTTGAATTAAAATATAAAAACAATTCATTTCTTCCCTCTCACAACATGGTAACATGAGAGAACTTGAGAGGCTTGAACATTAAGTGATCTGATATTTTACAATTTATTTTTTATCAAATGTGACAATATTACAATATATATCAAAAGCCACATAAAACGACGGCTTTTTTGCCGGCTTGCTACCTGCTACGGTACCCGACTCATTAGGCTCCCAGTTTGGGCCGGCAATTTTTTTTTTTTTTGTAAGTAGTTAATATAAAAAAAATTGCTCGGCACAAAATAAGAAAAAAAAATACAAACTGATTTATTCAGATAAAAAAATACCCGCGACATGAGGCCCAACACATAAGCCCATATAAAAAAATAAACTATTAAACATGAGACCGAAAAAATAAACCCAATATAAAAAAATTTACTCGGCACAAAATAGGAAAAAAAATTACAAAAGTACTGATTTAATCAGATAAAAAAAATACTCGCGACATGAGGCCCAACACATAAGTTTTTTTTTAAGTAGGCAATATAAAAAAAATTGCTCGGCACAAAATAGAAAAAAAATAAATAAAAGTACTGATTTATTTAGATAAAAAAAAGACCCGCGACATGAGGCCCAACACATAAGCTCATATAAAAAAAACAAACTATTAAATATGAGACCGAAAAAATAAACCCAATATAAAAAAAAATTGTTCGGCACAAAATAGAATTTTTTTTACAAAATTACTGATTTAATCGAATAAAAAAATACCCGCGACATGAGGCCCAACACATAAGCTCATATAAAAAAATATTAAACATGAGGCCCAGCCACAACGCGCTTTCTATTTGGCTTGATAAAAAAAACCAGAAAATAAAATTTAAAAACAAAAAAAAACAAAAAAACCTAAAAAATTAATTGTCGACACCAATTTAAAAAAACCGCCCCGCGCTAACGAAAACATACCCGGCCCGCAGCAACGCGCGGATACTTTTGCTTGTTTTATATAAAGTATGAAAGTATATATACTTGCAAGTCTTTTAATGGGCTTAAATTTTTGTGAACATAAAAATAATATTATGTGTTGATGGGCTCCAAATCAAAATTTAGGGTTATAGTAATATAAACTAGGGCTGGGCATACGGACCGTTCGACCGGACCGGATCGAAAAACCAGACCGAACCGGACCGACCAGACCGGACCGAACGTATTTCGGTTTGGTCCCCAGTCCGGCGTTTTGGACCAATTCGGTCTTCGGCCCAGTCGGTCCGGTCAGGTCCAGTCGGTCTTACCAAAAAACAAGAACATTATGCCTTGTAGGACCGGATCAGACCGAAGACCGAACCGGACCGGGTCGACCCGGACCGGACCGTACCATTTCGGTCCGGTCCTCGGTCCGGCGTTTTAGACCAATTCGGTCTCGGTCCGGTCCGGTCTTGGCCGGTCCGGTCCGGTTTTAGACCGATGTTCACCCCTAATATAAACATACTAGTCGCTTTTGCCGTTGTCTTTCACACAGCAAGATCTCAACAGTCTACAACATCTATGAAGTATTTTCTAACAAAGAGAACACTGCAAAATACAAAAAATCATGGAAGGAAACAGCGACAAATACAAGAAAATCATCAAGACAAGAAGATATAAGGTAAAGTTGGGGTAAATATGTAATTTCTATCAAAAGGAAAATCACTATTTCAAACAGCAGGTCGCCACCTGCTTTTTCATATCCACGTTTTGGAGCAATGGAAACACAGATAGTCGATTCTTAACGGATCTCATCCAAACACCTCATACTAGATTATTGCGTTTTGAAACTGAAATAATCAAAGAATCCGTCCAAAAACGCAGCCCCAAACACCCAATAAAACAACTAACAAACTAATATTACCATATTCGAATGTATCTCAATATTATTACTTTTGAATTTTTTTTATTTTTTTGTTGAACAAGGAATATTATTAATTATAAAAAAAATACATCAAGTGAAAACTAGAAATAGACAGGCCTATTCCACAATACAATTAGGATCAGAAACTAACATTCAAAACAATTTATTTGACAATACAAAAAGACTAACTCTGATGACACCATTCCTCGGATATCAATACACAAAATCTCTGACAGCCTACCAAACTTCAGAGATATCAATTCACCTTGTGTTCACCAAAATACCATATTCTCATGTCTATATTTTCACCCTCATAATAAGACACAACTCGTTTATGCATCACCCACAATAAGACTGTGTTATTAAGAGGGGTCATTAACATGAAGAATATAGCCACATTCACCATACTTGAAGGGCTCTTCTAAGCTAGCTACATTTTCTGAACATATGTTCCTATTATCAAAGTAGCAGCACAGCCTCACTACATGACAAAAGAAACATAAATGTACTGGCATCACTAGCCTAGAAACATACACCTTCAATTACAACCAACCTATCCTCCTTTAGCAATGCATAGAGTGGACCAAGAAGTGTCATCTTTCACCACTCTCTATTCCACTCAACATGCATTGCACACCCAAACCATTTACCCTTCATAGAGAATGCAACCTTCCTTATGGTACATTTTAACCAAGTAAGCCCAATTTGACCCAAGACAGCCTGTCAGACCCTCCCAAGGCCAATCTAAAAGAACTATCAGGGAAAAATGAAACAATACCCATGAAAAACTCCAAGATATAAGGTCCATACCTCTGTAATGGTTTGCAAATTCATACTATCACTTTTAATGAAAGGACAACATAGAGTAAAAGCTTTATCCAAACACCTTTTTTTAATATGACAGCCCAACCAGAGTTCCAAAACCACTCAACATTGCATTTTAATCTGCTGAAGAGTTCATCTTGATTTCCTAAGTCTTCTCAATATTGAACACAGCTTGAGTAGCCTTAACTCTTAAACTGTATAGTCTAAGCTTAACTGTATCACATAAAGCCCTGAATAGAACCTCCACCTTCCTTTTTTCATCTTTGAAGATCCTGTTATTCCTTTCTTGCCAAATGAAATAGATACTTGCAGCCAAAAACAGCCTTCTAACAACACTACTAATGGGGTTACCATTCTACAAACTAGTACATCTACTAACAATTAGGTTTCAGTCCATGTCTTTACAATCTAATATGATTCTTTCTTTTACCATTTCCCATAAACTGCAAGAATAATCACATTTGAAAAACAAGTGATTATGTGAATCCATTTCATTGTAGCACAAAGGGCAGAACATTAAATCATATGATCCCCAATTCCTTACTTTATCCTGAGTAGTAAGTCTTTCAAGTATAGCTAGCCATAGAATAAATGCATGCTTTGAAATGTTTTGAAAAAACCACACAAGTTTACTCGATCTAACATGTTCATCATTATTCTGAATATCATAGTATGCTTGCTTAACAGAGAATTTACTCATAGGTTACACCGCTGTGGACTCTCCATATCAAAATAATATTTTATCTTGTTAATTATGGTTGGACCAATTTGGAGTATCAAAGGGAAACTTAGAGCTCCACTCCTCATGCCATTTACCATTTCTATTCTAAACAAATTCTTTAATAGTCATATTAGCTTGCAGTCTTGCATCATAAAGATCTATGTATGTCATAATCTCACTCAAAATTCCCACATCAGTCCAGTATTCAAACCACATAGAAGTTGTTGACCCATCATCAATTCTCTTGAACATATGTTTTCTTACCAATTGCCTCATTTTCAGAATGTTCCTCCAACCCCAACTATCATTTACATCCTCACTTACCTCCCAAATACTCATTCCTTTTAGCTTATAAGTGTTAATCCATTTTACCTACAAAGAGTCCTTATCCACAGCAACATGTCATAGATGTTTAGAGATCATAACTTTATTCCAAGTGCTTAGGTTTTTCAACCCAATACCACCTTGGCTCTTAGGCTTGCACAAGTTTTTCCATGCTACTTTAGCTCTCCCGTTAGCCTTCTCCTCTTGATTCCAAAGGAAACCTTTAAGGAGACTATTAATTTCATTAATAACAGTTTAGGGGAGCAAGAACACAGTAGCCTAATAAACATGTATAGATTCCAAAACTGAAGCCACAAGCTGTAGTCTTTCAGTATATAACAAGCATTTGTTTTTCTAACTTAGAACTTTATTCCTTAGTTTGCCAATCAGGCTTTTACACTCTTTTACTCCAATTCTTTTAGTAATTAGAGCCCCCCCAAGATACCTTACAGGCAATTTCTCCACTTTGAAAGGAACAATCTCCAAAATTTCCTTCCTATCATCATCCCTAACACTCCCACAAATAATGGTACTTTTGTTATAGTTTGGTAGTAAACTAGAAACTTTGCCAAACTCTTCAATTGTGTCCTTCATTAATTCTACAGAAATCTTATCACCATGGCTAAACATAAGCAAATCATCAGCAAAACAAACATGAGTGATCTTAAGCTTCGTGCATCCAAAATGGTACTAAAAGGTACTACTATTTTCAATCCTCTTAATCAACAAAAGGTTCAGGACTTCCATAATTTGATTAAACAGATGAGGAGACATTGGGTCTCCTTGTCTAAGTCCCTTACCTCTTTTAAAGTACCCTTGACTTTCACCATTTACAATGACTGAATAGCTTATTGTAGTCACATACTTCACGATCCAGAGAACCATTTTGTCATGAAAGCCAAACCCTCTCAGAATATCTTCCAAGAAATTCCAATTAACAGTATCACATAGGCTTTTTGCAAGTCAATCTTCAATGCTACTATCTTTGGACCATCTTTTCTATCATATCCTTTCAATAGTTCTTGAGATATCAAAATGTTATCTTGAATCTGTCTGTTTGGGCAATTCCATTCACATCTTCATACACATTATTTAACTCTTATGAATCATGATTAACATCCAGGTCTTCTAACATAGTGTGTTTATTAGCATATTTTTTCAAACCACCTAAGATATCTTCATGAACACTTCAAGTTTTCCCATGCTACCACTGCTATTTGGACATATCTTCTTATCACCTTTCACATTAGCTTTGTTTACTACCTTAGTTGGTGAGATGTTTGGAGTAGTGTTTACAACTGGCCCCTCTATAGTCTTCTTTTGAAATACAAATTGACTCACATACTTTTCTTTCTACACGCCCATCCCATGACCCCGTGGCTGCTTATAATTCCAATTGTTGTTCTTACCCCTATTCCACACTCTATTTGTCTTCATAATCCTTACTTCAGTAAAGCTAAAGTTCTCATTAATTTTTTATTCATCCTCTTTCTGCTCTTGCACTGTTTCTTTACCAATATAATCATGATTCTCAACTACCTTGTTCATATCACATACTTTCTCATTGTGCCAAAACACACAACAGTCAAAGCATCTTGGTGGGATCCAGCATATTTGACTTGAACAATTTTCCTGCACAGTTCTACTTTGTTCTTATCTCTGTATACAACTTCAATTTCATGTGGAAGGCTTTTCTTAGCAGACACCTCCACCAAAACTCTAGCAAATTTTACTCTACCAACTCCTATTTTACACATCTCTAACATTATCCATTACCAAAGGTTTTTCAAGTCTGCTTGCCAATGCACTAATGCCATTAGTAGTCCATGCTTCTAAAGGCACATTGCACGGTCTAATCCATATTGGAAGCTTCTCGGGCTCTCTTTTATCCAAACACACATGAATGTCCCACTTTTGAACAAAGAATGGCTTATAGTTAACCATCCAAGGACCACTATTAATAAGAGATTCAAGCCATTCCTCATTACGAAATTTTATAAAAAAACACCATTATTCACATCCACAATGTCCTTAAATCCCAACCTTCCCCACTTTTTCCTAAGGTTGTATCTCAGTTCATTGACAGACATGTTATGCCCAACAAAATATCCACTCAAGGTCTTTTCCCATTTCTTACACCATTCATTTATTATAGCCTCATCAAAAATAACAAACTCATAACCATGCTCATCAGTTTCAGTAGGCATAGTAAAGAGCTTCCTAGAGAACTCATTATAGCTTCCAGCAGCAGCATTAGCATATGACTTATTCCTTTTGTCACCAACTTCCTTCTTGTCTTTCATTTCCTCATTACCAGTTACCTCATCCTTCTTAGTACCACACATATTTCCATTACACCTTGACCGATCAACATTCATCCTATCATTCCCTTCATATACAATCACATCTTCCAAATTGCTCTAAACTTCATCCCTCTGCAACTCATCAGTGTTACTTAGACAATCCTCCTAAACCTTCTTATCACACTACTTTGTTCTGCCATCACCATCAGACCTCAAACTGCCATCACTCCCCTCATGTAACACCCTTAAAAATCACAACGCAGCGGAATACCACATGGGGTGCTACTTCATAGCATAAAGTACAAGTTACAAAAAATGACTCTACGTAAGATATTTGAAAATTCAACCATTCGATAAATTTTATAAAATATTAAAGTTACAATAGGTCCCATTTAAATGCAATAGAAAATATATTTTTTAAAATGTTTGTCGAATAGTACTCAAATAATAAAGCCTTCAAAAATATATATCCGCGCGTCTCGAATGCTCCCAATACTTAGCTAGCAAATAATAACCGGAGAAAATACATGCAAAAACGTCAACAATAATGTTGGTGAATTCATAGGTTTAAGTAAAAGCAGTATTGAAATAATTAAAGTAATATTTCAGTAAGAAAAGTAGCGTTACAACATTTCAAAGTATTATTTCTGAAATCCAAGTAGTGATTCAATAAATCGAATAATGTTTAGTAGTGGACCACAAGGTTCAAGTGATGTAGACAAGAGAAACAAATTCACCAAGTCTAAAAAGTAATATGTATTATTGCACTAAGTTCATGAACCCGAAGCCTTAACTGTTTGTGCCCCTAATAAATGTAGGATATTCTGCCAAACACCCCAAAGGATACAATTTAAATGTTAAATGTGCCACATGGTCAACTAGAAACCATAATTCTAGAAAGGGAGACAGGATTGTCAGTCCTGATAGATCTATCTACAACATTCCACGCTTACACAAATAACTAACGGTTCATGATTGACAGGGGACTTTGATGGCAGTGTGGTAACTTAGGCAATAATATTCAGGCAATAATCTGGATAACATACAATTTTAAAAGCTCTTGTGTCCAAAGTAAAACAAGTAGTATGTTCAAAACTCTCGGTTTCATATATAGGTATTTAATGTTCTCAAATCATGTAGTAAGCAAATCAAACTTTAATAAGTTCATGAGTAAACAACCATGTATCGCACATGTTTTAGAAGTCATACAGTAAGCAAGTAAAAGCTTTAGTAAAACTAGTCATGTAACACTTATGTGGTAGAAATCAATGAGTTTACTTGGTAAAACGAGCATGTATTCTCACCCCGAAAACAATTTATGAAAACCATTAAAAGAGAAAAGGTGGGGCTATGACTCACCTTAAGCAGGAGTATCGGATAAGAGAATCACAACGAGCGAACAACGATGAAAACGATGCAAACATCATGATCAAAAAATAATGGTGCGCGTATAAGAGTATATTTATAAGAAAAATGCATAAAATGCATAAGTATGTAAAATATATATATTCCGACATATATGAAATCTTATATCGTAGAATCCATGAGTGCGCCAAACTTACTTATTTATACCCACTAAAATGATCCACCTTAAGTTTAACTTCATTTAAACCCATTCCGACTAATACTCTAGTATGGAGCTAAACTGAATGTTGTGACGTTTTCAGTTGAAACTTTACATTATTACCATTATATATTAAAAAGAACATTTATAGTGAATATGATTATGGCAAGTAATAAGTTGAGATCAAATCCCCATGTCAAGATTATGGCACATATCAAACTTAATCTTGTGAGGCAATACATGATGATAAGATTTCAAACTCTATTATTATCCTGACTACATGGTAGTCAATCGAACTTACTTCCAGTTGGTCACTTGAACAAATCGTTGCAATCCCGCTCCTTCGATATGCCATGTATCAGAAGAGCTATCATGAGAGATCTCAAAATCGTTAATGGGAGCAGTTCGCTGCTTTTTCACCATTTCTGCCACATGACTGAATTGTACAGGATCTCTCCAGCCTACATGAGACAAGTGCGGCTGTAGCTAAGTAACAGACAGAACATATAGCCATTAATGTTGGTTAAAAGATAGAAAGTGCTTACTTTCATCTCTTCTATCTTCGATCCCTTGTCGTACAAGCTCATAAGCAGCAGTAATCAATTCTCTCGTCCCGTCTCTATTTATTGCACTGATGCAAAAAGGTTCAATCCCACGTGAACGAAGGTAATCCCGGAATGATTCCTACTTTTCATATGCATCAGGAAGATCCATTTTGTTGTATGCAACTATAAATGGCTTTTCAACAATTTCAGGGCTGAACATTTCTAGCTCAAGACGAACTGCGTCATATTCATAGTCTGGTTGTTGAGACGAACCATCAACAATGTGTACCTAAGCCTCCATTTCGATAATAACACTATTAGTTCGCAATAATACACCAGTAAATATGTTGATAATAACAGTAGAATTATCGGTGGAGCATGCATAAAGATATATACACTTAAAGTGTGTTTGGAATTTCGTTTTGGGGGTGTTTGGGATTGCTTATTAAAAATAGATTATCCCTTTTGAAATGGATAATTAAACATGATTATTAAAAATAGTGTTTGGATTTGATTATGCTGTTTAAAATCGCAATAATCAGATAATCAGTTTTTAAGTGTTAAGCATATGGAATTAATTAATGACATAATAGGTAAAATGACTAAAAAGGACATTTTCTCAAATCCATATTTTACTATTCAGATATATACATCTGAAGTGTAATTTGAAAATAATATATGCTCCATACTAGTTTATTTTTAAAAAAGCTGTGTAGAAATTTACAATGATAGAAACAACTGAGCAAAGTTGAAACATAAAACATAATGTTGACCATCGAGACAAATTTGGAAGTTTATTTGTTCATAAAGTAAATTTATCTATAAAATAAATTGTGAAATATATAATGAGAATTGAGAGTGTACATACTCAGCACTCATCTTTTTATAGATTGAAATGAAATGAAAAGTAAAGTAAGCAAATGTAAAACACAACTCTCACAAGTCTCAAACGTTTGTAGCTGGCATGCACACAAGCAATGGCGATTGAGTAATTTTAATATAAAAGTAAAATCACGGTGGCAAAAAGCATGTCCCTACCTGCAGTTGTGAAACTACGTTTTCATTAGCCCAAAACGTGAATAATCAATTTTCAGTAAAACACTACCAAACACTCAAAATTTAGAAAACGTGATAAGCAGATAATCAGTGAAAAAACTCAATCCCAAACACCCTCTTAAGTTCCAATAATCGGTTTATATTGTTTTGACAAACATATCAATTAAAATAATAGATCGAACACCGGCTTATGCTATATAAGCTGAATAAGCTCATAAGCCCACATATAAGCCGAAACAAACACCCCCTTAAAATAAAAGATGTGTAGTTAATGCATAAAGAATTATACCAGAGCAGAACATCTTTTTGTATGCCGAAGAAACTCATGGCCTAAACCAAACCCTCTGTGCGCTCCCTCGAGTAAACCTGGAAGATCCGCCACCACAATAGAAGCATCATAGTCAAATGAAACCACGCCCAAATTGGGAAGTAGTGTCGTGAAGGGGTAATTTGCAATGTTTGGTTGAGCAGCACTAATAACACCTGCATTCGGAGCACCCACTATTCCTATATCTGCAACCAACTTAAGCTCCAATTCCAACCACCTGGCAAAAAAACACCAATCACAAACGATCATTATTCATTACAAAAAGCATACACGATAAAAGTAGCTATTCTTCTAATTCTAAGAGCATAAGGTACAATGGGCTGGTGGCCTGCGCTGGCCGACCAACCAATACCACGACACCACAAACCACACCATCCCTCGTGCCATCGTCCCTTACGCCAAGAACACCAGCCTACGCGATGGCCTTCTTCCATTTTTTTTCTTTTTTTTGTGTGTGTGCTATATTTGTGTTTTAGTGTGGTATGCGTGGACCCATGACATCACCTCTATGGCACCACTGTACCTAATGCTCTAACGGAGTGTTTGGAATTGCATTTTGAAACATTTTATCATGTGCAATTTTAATCAAGAGCAATAAGCGCCAAATTACAAAACTTTTTTTGCGATTTGTTCACAATAGTGTCACTCTGACTACTAATTTTTGACTCTCTTAGGTCACTGAACTTATACAACACAACATTTAGGTTACGTAAGTTATAAAAATTATACACTCAAGTCACCGTGTTTTTGAGTTTAGTAACCTAAGTGAACACAACATAGTATGGTAACCTAGGTGAGCAAAAACGCAAGTGCATGTACTAACCCTTATAATCAATAACAAAACGAAATGAGATATTGGTTTTTTACTTATTATATTCAGGAGATATTGGCAAGATTTGTTTGACAATTTAATCTAAGGGATTATTCCCCGTGGAATTAGTAAGTTTAGTAACCTAAATGAGCAACAAAAACGCAAAGTGCACGTATTAACCACCCTTATAATTAAGGTATATATGAACTTATAAACCAACAACAAAACGAAATGACGTCGTAAAAGCTATACAAAACTCACATCTCGGGACCTTCCTCGCCATTCTCTGCAATCCTTGGCACCTTATTGGTCCCCGACTTAAACGAAGCATTCCCTCTCCCACCTCGTCTACCCAGCAGCAACAACGCCTTATCCCTACTATACAACAACTCCAACAACACGTCATCGACAACCCCATCTTTCCCAATGGCTCTAACAACCGTCCTGGGTGGAACCTTAACCACGACATCCTCCCCTTTGGCCCTATTCATCTTACTCCCTTGTCCATGACTCTCTTTCCCGGCTCTAAAATGAATACTATTCCTAAACGGCAATGAATTCATAGCCCCGTCAACTTGTAAATAAACATTCCCTCCATGCCCTCCGTCTCCACCCGACGGCCCACCTAACAACACAAACTTCTCTCGCCGCATCGCCAACAACCGTCCCGGGTGGAACCTTAACCACCACATCCTCACCTTTCGCCCCATTCATCTTACTCCCTTGTCCATGACTCCCTCTCCCGACTCTAAAATGAATACTATTCCTAAACGGCAACGAATTCATAGCCCCATCAACTTGTAAATAAACATTCCCTCCACGCCCTCCGTCTCCACCCGACGGCCCACCTAACGACACAAACTTCTCGCGCCGCATCGCCACCACACCGTTCCCTCCGTCACCCGACCGTACATATATCTTCGCGCAGTCAAAACATCTCATCACCGCTGGTACTCCTTTCTCCTTCTCCCTCATCTCCTCCTCTCCCTTCATCTCCTCGTCACTCTCAAATTCACCCTCGTTATTCGAATTCACCTCGTACAACTCAAATTTACCGTAATCAACCATTTCACCCTCCTCATCCTCATCACTACTTAAATCATCAACATTACTAAACTTAGGTGCCACGTCATCAATTTCATCATTATTTTCAAATTTGGGGCTTTTGCCACGTAAGCATCATCATCATCAAAATTAGGGGTTTTTAGTTTTTGAGCAGAATTGGACTCAAATAGCTCAAATTGACTGTAATCAAACGGTTCATTATCATTATCATCAATACCAATAACATTATCTTCTAATTTAGAATTTTTACTAAAATTAGGGTTTTTAGGGTTTGCCAGATGTATTTCCTCTCGTACCACTATATGGACCATTTGCTTTATGAATCGTATCCCCTGAAGGTCGATTAACACCAGCTTTACGACGATTATGCCTTATGACCAAAACACCCACAATAGCCCCCAAAATCAAAAGCGTTGGTATACAGATTCCGAGTATTAGTGGCAATTTAATCAAAGGGGCATTCACACTTCTTTTCAAATTTGATAAAACACAAATATAACCCACAAAAACAACCATCACACGCACATTCACCTTACCAATGATTTTTCCTTTTTTCTTGCGACCAACGCGTAGGTGGGGGAGGTTTTAGGGATGTCGCGTCTATAAGGGCACACACGTTGTTTTTGCTTCTATTGCACCTAGTCCAAATCGGCGTCAAAACTATGATCTCGTGCATTCTTTTGGTTATATTGGCTTGAGACGAGCATTTGCTTTAGTATCTTCAACCGGTTGGCCTTTAGCTAAGAGTTTGGACACTGAAAATTTATCTTAGTTACGAGTAAAAGTTTATGTTTTATTCATGACTTCGCATCGTTTGGTATTTGATTGTGAGTTTTTATACACGTAAAGTATAATATAAAATAATATAATCCCGAGAGTAATTAAGAAAGATACCAAGTTACCCTTGATAAAAT